>JASAOQ010006702.1:22668-47701 GCA_031306065.1 Pseudopyricularia cyperi | reverse complement strand
GGGGGGTGCTTACACTGAAAGCTGAAGTAGGTGAACAGCGCCAAGTATTCGGCGCCCTTTTTGCTCTTGGTCAACTCGGCGAAAACGAGAAATCGCTTGTATCCCCTGCCACTGCCGGGTCGGATACTCTCGAGCCGGACGGCCAGATTGTCGAGGTAACTTTCGGCGACGCTTCCCCTTGCGATAACCCTTTGCGCGCGGATGTGTTCAAATCCAAGATTTAGAAAAGAAAGAATGATACAGATGGCAAAAATCCATTTTGATATGGCGAACTTGATGACCGGTTGGACCTGGCCAGGCCATTGGTCGAAGGCGATGAGCTGGACGGCGGTAAAACTGTCGACACCGTAAACGGCCATTGATATAAGAAGAGAAACGTAGAGGTAGCAATAGGCAAAGGGCGTCCAACACGAAGTTGACTTGAAATCATTTAAACTCTGAAGCAAAGAAGACGGGCTACGGTTAGCCAAATGGCTTACTGCCTAGGGGGTCAGATCGGACTCAGGTTCGGCTTACGATGTAATCCCATTTTTGCTCGGGGCGAACCTCGACATGTTGCTTTCTGTTGCCTCCGCAACCCATCTTGGGCAGCGGTGATCAGGCAGATATGTTGTCAAGCAGCAGCCTGCGTGAAGGGCAATCGAGAAGTCGAGGGAAATCGCCTCTGACGAATCGTCGGTGGAATCGAAATGAAAGTGGTGAAGGAACGTCGTCTTGCACGGATACCGGACCGGCCGTTTGCACACAAGTCGTTTCCTCGCCCGCGGGATGACCGACCGTGCTGCTAAATTTGCAAAGAAAACAACAATGTTGAATGGGGCTTTTGAATAAGAAGGGATAAACAAGGAAACAAAAAAAGGGAATAAAAGGAAGACCAAGTTTAGGACGACGGCCTAGTGGGTGGTGGTGGTGGAGGAGCTGCCCAGGCGACAGGCACAGTGTGAGGGTGTGGCGTTATGGAGTTGCTAATAGATATCTGGTAATGGAGGCTCTGGGGGAACGCTCGGCACTGGCGGAAGATGATTGAATCCACACAAAAGAAGAATCTCTTGTGAACTTTTCCTCAGCCAATACGCATGGGGCGGATGGTGGGCGTGTTTGGTGGCTGATCACTCAAGGATCCTTCATGGGTCGGACAGAGTCGAGTACAGCAGAGAGGGCGCTGTTGGCGAGATCTCCAACGGTGGTGGAATCGACCCGTCGAGGTGGTGAGGAGGCAGCGGATCCTTATGGCTGGTCTGTCCTCCACTGGTAGTTTGATCTTCTCAGGACCACGCTGCGTCTCAAAGTGTTGCGTCCGACCAGGGTCAGTTATACTGTTGATATTTGGCAGTGATGCTCAATGCGTCGTAAGAAAAGAGACGCTGGACAAAAGAACAGGCTAAAGATTGGCGAAAGGAGTGTATCGTGCGCTGAAGAACAAGGAGATGGTGTGGAAGTGAGAAAGAGAGAGAGAGAGAGAGAGAGAGGGGGGGAACAGACAGAGATAGGATGTGGTTGAGATGGATCTACTGAATGAGCGACAGCGGGAAACCTTGAGACGGGAATCTCGGATAGCACAGCACCATTGGACCCCTCTCTATCAAAAGACGCAACATAGGAAAGCCAAAAATAAGGATGAGCCTGGTTTGACAGAAGAGACGCAAAGATGAGGGAAAAAAGAGGCAAGGAATGGCAAGCGGGTCTGGCATGCAAAGTTGGTTGCATCTATCAATTAATGCGCGGGTGCGCATGAAACAGAGATACTTTTTCCCACCGACAGGCCTCCCAGGGCTACAGCCCCACCTGACCCCACCAACTCGTACGATATGGCCAGTTAGAGGGCGTTATACTGGTTATGTGCGCAGTTGGAGACGCAGCGTTGAGGGACGGTTGTGTGGGGTGGTGATGATGGGGGGGGATGGGATGGCTGGATCCTTGCCTGTGCCTGTGCCTGTGCCTGGTGGCGGGGGACGGGCTAAAAGCGTCTATCTACATAGTACGAGTCTGTCTGTGACAATGCACACCCAAATTTAATTGCTTGCAATCAATCATAGCATAGCTAATTAGCCAATCATCCAATTCCTTCTAGGGCGGTTCTGAGTCCTGACAAAGGATCGACAAGGATGACACCGGCCCCTCAAATGCAGGTACCAAACGGAAGCTAAGCTCATCTCGGTGTCCTGCTGAGGAGAGATGGCTTGCCGCTCGATGGTTCCCCTTTTTAGTGCCTCATGGGATCAGGCTACTAATTAATATTCCAATCACTATTACGCGGTGGTGCCAGACGCTCTATCTAAATATTTATCTGGACTATGTAGTCTAGAATTTAGTTCTCGTCAGCCCTGGCCCATCCTCCATGGCGGCCACACTGCCTTTGCAATTGCTAATTCATTTACTTTGGGCGAGCCAGCCACGCAAATTGTATTTAATTGACGCAAAACAGTTAGACGCCAAAGACGCGATAATCCAGGGTAACCCCAAGCCAAATTATAGTTGTTTTACAGTAGTCTACGTACACTACACTGCACAAAACACGTACACTGCACAGATGCAAGAACCACGACAATTCGATTCATCCGTAGTACGCGGCCGCTCGTTTGCCAAGTTTACAAATACAACTCCCGCTGGATCGGCCGCAAATGTTTAAATCTCCGACGAGATTGGCTGAAAATCGTCGTCCGGGGGGAAATTGAATTCTTTAGAGAAACAGGCGAAATAGTCGCGCGCTTCGGTTCGATTGGTTCGTCGTCGCTGACTTGGAAGCCTGGGCAGGCCGATCAGAGGCCGCAGAAGATCTGACGTGCGTTTGTTTGGGTGCCTTCGTTCAATCGTTCAATTACAATGAACGCATTAAATGCATCGGACAAAGAACAAAACAGCTGGGAGGGACTGCATGTGTCTGTTCCACGACAGCCTACAATGTCGACTCTCTGTTTTTGGTCCCCGACCTTACCCTTATTGACCCCTTTCCCTCCATGCTTTTGGCCCATCAAACCCGTAACCTTATCACTCGCGTTCTTATTGCCGCTTCTTCCGTGCGCCCGCACCCATAATACATGCGTTCCCGTCCCATCCTCCCACAGGAGAAGTCGCCCGTTCAGCTGTCTTTCTTGCCAGAAATGGGAGCACGACTTGACAAATATTTGATGTTGTTCTAATTCTGATGATCTACCAGTATAGTACCTCTACTAGTACTTTTACTTGTATCGGTCAGTCCTCATCTTGCTCAGTGGTCGCGAACCTTCTCTAGACTTTTATTCGGCGCGTCCACGTGGCTGTTTTATATCGGGCGCTTCTTCAGCTCCTTCTGAAGGCGGGCCAGCTCCTCCATCCCCTCACTCCAAAGCACTGCCTTGAGCTCCAGCTGCTCCGTCTCGGTCAACGGGACCGCGTCGCCGTGCCGATTCTTCCAGCTCTCATCCGTCTCCTTGAGGCTGGCCTCCGGATCCTGTCCCGATGGGTCGGCGAACTCATACGTACGCCATTCCGCATTGCGCCATCCCGTGCCTTTTGAGAAGGGTAATCAGCTCGTTAGCATGAGGAATAAGCAAGAAGGTTTAGAAAGGGGGGTTGGTTAAAACCCAAGCCGGCTGCGCGGAAACAAATGTCTGGCAAATCAACAGTGTGAAGTAACCCTGCACGATTCACTCCATGGGTAATAGTGGGCCGGGGGGGCCTCCAGGTCAGCAGCCCAGCCAGCCTGGGGGTAGAGGTAAAGGCCAAGGCAGCGCCCGCCCTCCTCCCTAAACGGAACAACCGGGCATCCCAAGCCACAAGCCGGCTTCAGAGTTGCCGACTGATTCTGTCCTTTAGATAAAACGAGAGAAACAAGAAAAGCAACCGGTGCACCCGAGGGAATAACCCACTGTAGGCAGAAAAAAAAAAAAAAAGAGATGGAGAGAAAGATAAAGCAGGACCAGGGTTTGGATTGTAGACTCACTGTTGCTCTTCGACACGCCATCCCAATCCTCGGTCAGGAAGTGCACTATCGCCCCATGCGTGACGACGGCAATGTGCACATCATCCGTCCCGGCGCCAGACGCGAGCTCGCGCAGCCAGACTCTCGCCGCCCTGCTCCGCGCCTCCAGCTTGCCCAGGTCGGGCGCAAACGGCGACTCGCCCTCCTTGTCGTTCCAGCCCTCCCTGACAAGGCCGAGGTCGACCTTGCCGTCACCGCCAAACTCTTTGGCCAGCACGTCCGGGTCGCTGCCCGTGTCGCTCGGGATCGGCGCGATCTCCTGCAGCTCCGGCACCGCCACCACCCGCTGCACCCTGCCGCTCTCGAGCACGGGCGCAAAGGATAGCAGGCAGGTGTAGAGCGTGCGCCGGAGCGGCGACGCGACCAAGTGCGTGATCTTGTCGTGATGGGGGAAGCTGCGGCTCAGGTCCGCGCATTGCTCCCTCCCCAGCGGCGTGAGGTCCGGGTCGCGGAGCAGAAACGGGCTCGGCCCGCCCGGCTCCCGGGGCAGGTTGTGGTAGCCTTGCGCGTGGCGGACTATGTAGATCGTGGCGGGCATGTTGACTTGTTGGCTGCTCCAAGTTGTCAAAGAGGCGCGCAAGGGGGGGGGGAAGTTTGGTGTGGCTATTCGTGAGTGATGCCTCAGGTATGCCTTTTGCAGAGACAAAAAAACCAGGGACCCGATTGATATATATTGGCCGTTGGCAAAGTTTGACCTTGCTAGATGCTTTGTGCCCATTGACTCATCGCGTTGGACGTATGCGTACCGTCGTTACGCTTGTTTGCTTTCGCCCCGCTTCCCACTCTTGCGTCACTGCACTTGTTCGTACGGCACTGAGCAGCGGACGCCGCTCCCCGCGGCCCTCCGTCCGGCGCAACCTGCCGGCGATAGCAAATGACCATGTTTTGGCACACAGATCGCGAGATTTACAATCTGGACTATCAGTTATTCAAATTGCAAGATACTCTATCCGTAACCCGCCCTTGTCCCCGTGAGCGTCACCCAGTACTATGTTTCTAACCAAAAACAAACAGCGTATTTCCCCCACCTAGCAACCATCCGCGTGTTTCATCCCAGCATCATCACATTCATGGGGTCCAGCTACCAGTCGTCGCCTTTACTTCTTCATACCAGCCTGCAAGACCAGCCCCCCAACCATTAAGAATCAGCATCATCACAAGATGTCGTCATCACACTCCTTCCCTGCCCAATCCCACAAATCCTTCAGCAGCAAAAACAAAAAAAAAAAAAAAGGTGCGAAAAACTTACGAGGATGTGTCCGATCATGCTAGAGACCCTATAGTCCCTCCCCAGCGTGACGCGCCGCTTGTCGCCGCCCCAGAACATGAGCTCCGGCCTCACAGCGGCCCCGCGCTCCCTCAACCGGGCCGCGTCGGTGCGCGGCCCCTGCCTGCGCCTGCGGTGCGCGACGCGCTCGAGGTACGCCCGCGACGGCAGCTTCTCGGGCCAGGCGAGGTCCGAGGGCTCGTCCAGGCGCTCGTAGGCGGCGCGGCGGGCGCGGTCCAGGCGGAGGTAGTCTGTATTCATCGGGGCCGCACTCGTCCTCTGTTAGAACATTGGGGGAACTGTCTGCCTCCTTTTTTGTTTATCCTTTTGCATCATGTAGGCCTCATCACCTCGGTTTCAGGTTCAAGGAAAAGAGGGGGGGAAAGAAAAAAAAAACTTGCCCTGCGCATCCATAAACTCGTCCGGCACCTTGTCGACCGGCGTCACAGGCCTCTCAATCCACTTCTCCCGTAGCTCGTCAATCATGAACGCGTCGTCATATTCCTCGCTGAGAAAGGCCATAGGCGGCGCCGACATCCACGACAACCCGGGCGCCGGGAGCACCATCTGATCCCGCTTCTCGATGTCGAGGTTCTCGTTCAGCTCATAGCGCACGCCGCCCGCATCGGCCCCTAGATTCGGGGGCTGCTCGAGGCCGATCAGATACTCCAAGCTGTCCTGCTGTCGTGATGCCGCCATCCTTTAGACCTGAGTATATGACTGTTTATTGCAATTTTGTGCCTTTTTTTTTGGTAGATTCGATGGGCGATAGCAACCACCAATCTTTATGGCTCTTGTGGACGAGATGGCTGCTGGATTTGATCCTCATGTTGAGCAAAAGAGAGCGGCATCTTGGTTTCATGCCAAGGGACCAGTCCTGTCAAAGGAATGTAGCGAATCCGGAATCCTTTGGCATGCCCTTTGTGTCGGACAACACGATGAATGTGCTTCCATACCTATCCTGATCCCTTGGCCGACATTCATAAGCTAGCAAGTAAACCTATTAACGCATGCGGAATCTTCTTTGCGACATGCCGATGCAAGGGACGACAAAAATCATAGACCATCTCGACAAATACAAGCTGACAGTTCCATCACAGGGGCCCCCCCAAAACGACTGCTGTCAAAAGTTGGTCAACCCTGTCAATTCCTCTCTGGTCTACCATATTTGACGCAATGCTACACGGTCACAAATACAATACATTATGATTCCGTGGCCGAAAACGCTCCATCAAGGCTGTGCTGTCGTACCCTCGTACAAATGTGATTCCGCATCCGAGAAAAAGTCAGCCTCCTACAACTCAATAAGGGCCTCCTCTACAACAGGCTTCTGGGGGGTATGCTGAGGTGCAGTGGGCAAGGGCTCCTGCGTGTACGATGCACTCGCCCTGTTGGGTGCCTGGGACCATGACTGATGGTTCGTCGGCAGGGCGGTGTTCTGCGATGCAGAGTGTTGCCAGTACGGCTGCTGGGGCTGCTGAGTCGGTTGCTGCTGTGAGCCGGGGTTGTGCGGCGAAGGCGAGTGTTGATATTGCGTGGGCTGCTGTTGTAGATTGGGGTATGGCGATTGTACAGGCTCTGCAGGGACAGACACGGGTGTCTGAAGCGCAGAGACTTGTTGTTGGTTGAAATAGTACGAAGCTGCCGGATCGGTGGTGGGGGTTGGGAGTATCTGATCTGGTGCACTGGGCGCGCCGAGATTCTGTTGACTAGGCTGTCTCTGGTGATCGTGGCTGCTGGGTTGAGAATGACGTGGGTCCGCTGTCTGCCGGGGCTGCCCGGAATACTGTGGTGCCGTAGCTGATGTCTGCCAGTTCTCGCCGGGCTGCGGAGGTGGCGCATACTGGTGGTATTGTTGTTGGACGCCCGAGGTTTGCGGAGGGTATGATGGTTGGTGCGAGGGGTTGGCAAAATCATGCTGCGGCTGTCCCGTGTAAAAACTCTCTCCTGGAACATTCGTAGGTGCGCTGGGACCTTGAAGCGAGTGATATGGGCTCGGCGAATGACGCGCTGCAGGTAGATTGTAGCCTCCAAAGTTGCGCTGACCATTTGCTTTTGAGAGTCGCTCCTCTAGCATACGATCGTAGTAGCGCACGACTGTTGCGAGCTTGGCATGCAAGTCAAGAAGAGTATCTGTGATACAAAATGTTAGTCGAGATAAAGATTCCCGGTGAGGTCCACATAATGCCGAGCCGGGCAAGACTGACCGTGCTTGCTCATGGTTTCTCCATAGGTCCTCGCCAATTTTGGTCGTAGTGTTCCAATGCTATCGTAAAGTTCCTGGATCTGTGGCTCCCGCAGGATAGTCCCTGGAGGTTGAGTCTGCAGGCGGTCCACGAGCGTCGCAAACAAATTGATGTTCTCCGCCTCAACCGGGGTGAGCTCATAGTCATTCTTTGGTGGGACGAAATTGGACGCAGAGGCTGTACCGGCGCTGTGCGTCTGTTCGTGGAGCACCGCAGAGTGTTGTTTCTTCTGCTCCTCCATGTCCGCTAGCGAGGCTGCAATGGCCGCCTTGAGGTCGTCATCTTCCTCCTCGACCGTCTTCGCCGTGGACGATGAGTCACCGTTAACCTTGGCTGGGCTGCTCTGGGTGGGCGCATTCTGTAGAGGAGGAGCATAGCCCCTGGAATGACTCTTGACCTCTTCTAGGCTCATCGCCAAAGCTTTCTTCAGGTCCTCATCAAACCCGTCGTCGACCCTGGCACTCCGTGGCTGCATGGACGAGGAGGATCGGGCCTTGTGCGGGAATGAGGAGTACAGGCTGGGTGATTTCCCATCATATCCCGCCTGGTTGTTGCTGCCATCTCCCGGGCCCCTGCTCTTGTCCCTCAATTTGGCGTAGCAGCCATCGTCTACCCTGACTGGCTGCAGTATGCCCAGATGCGGTAGGGGAATCGTTTTTGAGGAGCATTGTTGGTCAAAACAGCTGCCGCAGTTGCGGCAGTGGTGCTTTCGGTTTGTGAAAGTGAAGGGCGTCCTGCACCGCATGCAGACATCGGAGTCAGTCCACTCAGGGGGCTGTTTGTCAACGTCAGCAGCAGCTCAAGCGCAGTCTCTAGTTGAGGGGCAGGAGAATCGACCTACCGCGCTGCTGTCGATCATGCTGCTGGCCACGGCGACTTTAGGGGGGAATTGGAAGCCCTCCTGCTGCAGGGACTGGTACACCTGCCCTATGTATGACAATTCATGACGGCCTTGCGTAACCGACGCCCATGACTGAATCAGCTCGAGAATCTTGTTGCGTACATCTGCGTTGACGGCAGCAGGTCCTGTCGCCTTTAGGAGGGAAACCAGATCATCTATGAATTCGCGCGAGGCAATCTCAACGAGAAAGTGCTGTCCGCCGTTCTTGACACAGGTGTCCGTAAGCTATTTCCACAAGCAACGTCAGTCTCGGTCCGGGATAAGGCCAGTGATTTCCACACAGCATCAGAGGGTGACGAACATCAAGAGCGCTTAGCTGAGTGTTTGGGTTCTTGTGGCCTATGCGCTTTTTAAGAGAGCGCATAGCATCTTTGGGCGGGACAGTCTTGGATCGAATGACATCGGAGATCTCCAGGTTCAGCGCAATATCTTCTCTATGAATAGGCGGTTGGTTAGATGGTAAACCTGGTGATAGTGAAGCCAGAATGCAGACGGGAAGCTTGCGCGGGGGTCAGCACCCGCCTGGAGAAGACCAACGTACAGGCTGCTGCTTGTCGCCTTTTCGATCTGCTCGTCGAGGGCGGTGTTGGCCCCCGAGGACCACCAGCTCATCATCTTGTGGGCTGGGAGCGCGGTCAAGCTGGGCGGTGATGCGAAGGATGATAGCAGTAGCAAAAGAACAAGTGTGGTGACGGTGGCAAGTCCGCGTCGTGTGGATGCGCGTATGGCCGAGAATCGCCGCCGTATCTTTTGCTGTTGAGAGGGAGGTCAACGTGTGCTATGACGCAGCCCCGGCTGACTGATGTCGGGTAGATCGTGAGCACAAAAGACCAAAAGACAAGTTTGCGCGTGTGAATGGATGATTTCAGTAGAACCACACGGCTCTTGCGAAGGATGCGACTGCTGTTTCTTTTGGATCGGGCGAGATGTTGTTTCGCGTGCCGTGGAAGCTCTGGACTGGAGGCCTAATTGTTACAGGTAATCGCACCTTGGACCTTGGGTGTTTGTCATGGACCCGCGCTTGCAGGCTAACACGTGCGGATACGTTGTAACGGTGACAAATGAGGTAACAAACATTCAGCCCATCGAAGGCGGCCCAGTTAAATTACCCCCAGAATACTAAACTACTTTGCATTACATCTTTTTGTATCTTTACTTTGACTGCTATATCCCTCTATCAAGTAATTACCTTGATCGCCAAAAGTGCGGTGGTGGCGTTTAGAGCCGGTTTTCTGGGGCGTTTTATGGGGCCGTTTGTCGGTGCCGCAAGTCAGGCCCGTTCCCGGATTTCACCACTCAGTCAGTCTCTCTACATTGCACCCCAACTAGACAGATACCAGCTCCAGCTGCCTTTCTTCGAGGTACTGTATAGGTATTCATCCAGACCGACCCCTCCGACGCGACCGTCCCGCCACCGTTGCCATTCACGAACGCGCTCAACGACAAGGCACAGTACAGTGAGTGGGTGGACTGCCAGCTGTGAGTTGGGCTGGGTTCGGCAAACCCATTCGCCCCCCTCTCCCTCAAAAGCTACGACCGACGAGACATCAGAGACGAACAAAGAATGCATACCAATTCCAGCTAGCGGGCATGACACCACTCAACGACTCGGCCGCCTCTCTGTCTTTTGTGACAATCCGTGGGAGCACTGCATCCGGCGCCCTCGGCGCAACTTCTTTGACTGCCTCTCATGCTCGACGACGGCCCCCGCCATAAGCTCATTAGTCGCTTGCCTCTCACGGATGAGGGAACGGGTACTTCGTTCAAATATACGCAAATACACGCGCTTCACATAAACACATCCTGGTCATGAACCAAGCTCACCGATATAGAGAGTTAAGCAAGCAAGCCTAGACGCATCATCTACCAAGATGGTGCCCCCGCCATCCGCATCTGTTTATTCCTCCTCCGCTACCATCACCACTCCATCGGCGCGCGCCAGCATGAACGCCGATGAGCCCTCGAACGGCCGCCCCGGCAGGCCGCCGCTGCCGCATATCGACGACCTTCTGAACCCGTTTATCAATATCGATGCCAACGCTCCGATAGACACCGTAATAGCGCAGGGTGAAAGCCATCTTCGAAGCGCCGAATCGCTCAAGGACTTCGGTCGTCCACACCTGGCCCTCAAGGAGTATGTATCGGCCACTATAGTTGCTGTTGAAGCCGTTCCGAGGAATAAAGGCTTCCCTTCCCTATCCGACAGGAAGCAGCTGTCTGTTCGACACACAGTTCTGATGCGCAGAATTCAAGCGTTACATCCGGAATTCGAAAAGGTTAAAACAGCCATCAAACTGGACAACAAAACTAGTGGTGTGCGCCCCCAAAACGCTAGCCCACCTTCCACGCGCGCCAACGGTGCTGCTCAGCCGAGACAGTACGCGAACGGGGTCGGGGCCCAGTCCAAGGTGTCAGAGCCGCATGCGCGTGAACATGGAAGCGTGACCAACCACCAGGATCCGACACATAACTCAGTGAACGGCTTTCCGGCCAGCAAACCAGTGCTGCACCCACAGCCTCAAGGCTTCCGCGGAAGCTCGATACAGTCGACGGCTAATGGCACCGGTCCCTCGAGTACTTCGGCCCAGGATCTTGCTGAGCGTTTCGCAAACCTGCGGGGTGGAAAGGCTGGGCCTGGGTTCACATCGCAACCAGTCTCCAAACCAGCAGGGTCGCGGCCTTCGCCCAGGGAGTTTGCCGGCATATCAGTCTCAAGCGACATAGCGACGAGTTTTCCCAAAGTACCCGAGGCCATCTATAGCCCAGCCAGGGGCACAGTTTCGAACGAGTCTGCGAATTTGCCTTCAAGTAATTCGCGGGGAATGTTCAGCCGCTCTCTGTCTTCTGCCTCTATAGCGACACAGGGAAGGAATTCTCTAGCCAGAGAGGACTACTCAACTCGTGCTCCAAGTCAACCTGTAGCGGCACCTACCCGTCCTGTGGTCAGCATACCGGATGGCGACACAGTTACCCCAAAAGAGCTTATGGGATTCATGAGAGCATCTTCTGTTGACTTTCGGGTTCTCATCATTGACGTAAGAACTCGTGAAGAATTCGACGAGGGCCACATCATGTCCCAGTCCGTCATCTGTGTTGAGCCTGATGTACTACAGCGTGAACACATCTCTGCTGAAGATATTGCCCACAGCTTGATTCTGGCGCCTCCCAAAGAAGAGCAGATTTTCAGCCAACGGAGCGAATATGACCTAGTCGTGTTCTACAACCAGGACTCCGAGGAGATAAACTGGAGGGGCGGGACACCAACAGAAAATGCTTTGTTCGGGCTTTACAATGCACTCAGGCATTTTGACTACGACCTGGCTGGGGAGAGCAAGCCGGCGAAGCTTCTCAAGGGTGGGCTCGACGCCTGGATCGACTTGGTAGGCGAAAATGCTTTGCAAACGTCTAGCACGACCTCAACAGCGCACACGCCTCGGCCTATTAAGCCGCGGTTTCCCCAGCCGCTGGGTCGCGAGAGACCAAAGGCGAAGCCAATTCAGGATGCCGAAGATGCTAGGCGCTGGAGCGAGAAGCTTACCAATGAGGGCGAGATGGTCTTTCGCAGTCGTGAGGATTTCCTCAGGCGTTACCCTTCAGTAAACAAGGTCCAAGAATCCATGACTTCGCCAGTTACACAAGAGCCAAGAAGTTTCGCTGCCTCGGCAGATATAGACAACACACTGCTCCTGCCGCCGACTCGGCCCGCTCCAGCTGTGCCCCGTCAAAGTTACAGCGGACTGCGGGAGACTGGCGAAGACGAGCCATACGCAAACCCTGCCGGAGATGCCAGGGCAATAGTACGCAGAGAGAAACGCCCGGTTGGCCTCAAGAACCCTGGCGTGTGGTGTTATGCCAATGCCTCCATCCAGGCTCTCTTCCATTCGGCCGGATTCGTCGATGAGCTGATCGGCGATGACTGGCAAAGTAGATGGAAGGTACCGATGAGTGATGGAGAGAAATTGGAAAACCACCAGTTCCTTGCCAAAATCCTGTCCAACCTGTTCCATTGGATGCTCAATGGTCAGTTCGACTCAATGGAGTGCAGAACTCTTATGGTATGTAGCGGTTCACGCTCTCTGTCTTGACATTTGCTTTTCTTTAGTACCTCTTTCAACTGACCGATTTGCTGTAGGAATACTGCAACTTTATTGACCGCAACACCATTGACGGAGGCGGGCCCAAAGGGCAACATGGGGCATTCGGGAGCAGGGACAAGCACCAGGATGCCGAGGAGTTTATTAACTTCATGATGGATCACCTCCACGACGAGACTAATAGACTACGGAATCTGACCTTTGACCAACACAAGCTGGAAAATGGCGAGGATCGACACGCGAACGCCTTGAAGTTTTGGACTGGGTACTGCTCAGCCAACGATTCCGTCATCGACCGGTATTGGCGTGGTGTCGTGCAAAATATAATCAAATGCGCGAGCTGTGGACATAGTGTTCACCGCCACGAGGCCTTCAACAAGATCCAAGTTCCCGTCCCGGTATCCAGCCAACCACGCCACTTGTCCGAGTTGCTAAAAGCCGCATATTCCCATGGAGGACAGGACCTATGCGACTACAAATGCGACGGCTGCAAGAAGGTGGCGTGCGTGTCGACATATCGGCTCGCTAGGCTGCCCAAGCTCCTGTGCATTTCTATCAACAGGTTTGCGCGTGACAAAGGAGAATCGGAAAAGAACTCGACCAAGGTCATCTTCCCCATCAACGACCTCGACCTCGGGCCTATATCAGACCCACTGCCAAGCGGCAGCGGCCAAGGTGAAGAGTGGTCCGGGCCTTTCAAATATTCCCTCTACGCAGTCATACTTCACTCCGGGACATTGGTCCGCGGCCACTACACGGCGTTTGTGAGGGATCAGAATCCGTCTAGGAACGACGGCACTTGGTATTACTGCAACGATTCATCCATCACCCCAAAGAAGATCACAAACGAGGCGGCCGCACAAGCGGCAGGCATGTACGGTACGGGCAGCGATACGGCATACATTCTGTTTTACAATCGCCAGCCTCTAGCTAAATAAGCTGCCCACTTACTTGGCAGCTCCTTGACGGAATATACATAGGTACCTACCGGCAGATTTTGGTCCTTTGCAGCCAAATACCGCGCAAGGTAGAAGGATTCGGTGGTTCTGTTCAATTTTTGTCATCTTTTTTTTCTTTTTTTCCCTTCTTTGTCCTCTAATCTCTCTTTGGCAGCTATAAACACATGGGATTCAGCTGACGGGCTTCATTTTCTGGATTGTGGGCATTAGCATGGTGCAATGGGGTTTTTCTGTCCTGTAGGTCACGACACTCTACACAGTTTCTATATAGATATAGCGAGTTTTTTTTTTCTTCTTTTTTTTACGAGAAATGGTCTGTTTTACATGGGGATGTTGTTTTTTTCCCGAATCCGGATAGCACGGGCAGTAACAAAGTTTCGGCACCATCATGACCCCAGGCAGGTCTGGATCTTCTCTTTGTAATGCTCATAGAGCGCTTTCCGGTTGAGCTTTTGCGTGGCAGTAACGAGGCCCTAGCAACACACACAACGTTGTTAGCAAAGCGACCATGGCCAAAATGGTATTGATATGCCAGGGAAGCAGCTGCTCCCCTTGCATGCTGCCGTTGCCACTTACACTTGCCGGGGTCCATTCCTCGGTCACAATAACCACGCCAACAACAGTCTCCAGCCTCGACAGCCCAGCCGCCTTGCCCTGACGGATGAGATCCTCGAGCACCACTTGCCGTACGGCCGGATCCGCCGCTAGTGTCTCCAAGTCGACATCGGCGTCGGCGGCCCCACCGCCGCGGATGGCGGCGAGGACCTTGGGGTTCGGCGATACGACGGCGACGGGCCGCGGGTGCGCCGAGTCTCCAAAGACCATGACCGCCTGGACGTGCTGGGAGCCGCGGTAGACGGCCTCGAGGCGCTCGAGGGCGATGTACTCGCCGCCCTGGAGCTTGACGAGGTTCTTGACGCGGTCGATGATGCGCAGGCTCCCGTCATCGTCCCACTGGCCCACGTCCCCTGTGCGGAACCAGCCGTCGGCCGTGAAGGCTTTGGCCGTCTCCTCCGGGTTGTTGTAGTACTCGCGCACGACGGGCCCGCCGCGGATCAGGACTTCGCCCTGCGGCGGCCGGCCCTCGGCCGAGTAGCCGAGCTCCGGGATCGATGCGAGCTTGACTTCGACCGCCAACGTCGGCGGGCCGATGGCGCCGGGACCCGTGCGCATCAGGGGCGAGCCCAGGGCGCCGTTGGCGCATGTCTCGGTCAGGCCGTAGCCGCCTATCATGGGCGCCAGGACCGTGCCGAGGAACTGCGCCGTCTCCTTGGAGATGCCCGTCGCGCCGTTGACGATAAAGCGGAGCCGGCCACCTGTCATGGCCTTGACCTGGCCAAAGACCAGCTTGTCGAGCACCGCCTGACCGGGAAGATTGTCCTGAGCGAGGATGGTCTTGAGCGACACGGCGACGTTGAAGACGGTCCTCGCGACGGCGCCGGAGCCCTGGACGCGGGCTTGGATACCTTTGCGGATGGTGTCCCACTATTTGCGTTCCTGGATTAGCTGGTGAACGTCTAGGCATGGCAGCTACAGGAGAATGGTTACAATCGTGGAGCTCCTCGGTGAAGCCGTGGATCTGGCAAGAATGATTCTCCTGGGCCAGAGTTACTTACGATTTGTGGCACGCCGGCCAGCACAGTCGGTCGGAACTCCTTCATATCGCCATTACAGCCCCTGACGCCCGAATCCGCCAGCGTCCTGGGCGTGGCAAAGCCCAGAGTCGCACCAATGTGGATGACGATGTTCTCGAGGATTAGTTCAAAGATGTGGGCGAGCGGCAGGTACGCAAGGATGAAATCCCCGTTTGATACCGCAGGGGCCACAGACCCATGCATGCCCGCCACGCCGGCGACAAAGGCCGCATGCGTGATGGCCACGCCCTTGGGCAGGCCAGTCGAGCCGGACGTGTACATGATGCAAAAGTTGTCTTCGGGCTGGGGGAGGACCGGCTCTCGCGGGTTGGCCCTGCCGAGGGCGACGACCTCATCGAAGCTTATGATGGTCAGGTCGCGGCCGCGGTCGCCGAGGCCGGCCCTCAGCTTCTCTACCTCGTCCTCGACCACCACCTGCTGGAGAAAATTGCAAGTGTTATAGATGACGTACTTGACCGACGCGACGCTCTGGAGCGGGCGCTTGATGGTGGCCAGGAGGTGAGCGTCGACTACCATGGCGCGGGCGTCGGTCTGCTTGAGCGAGTGCTCCACACCCTGCTCGCCGAGCGTGTCGTATGCTGTGACTAGGGTGAGTGACTGGGCAGCTGCTGCGTACGACATGGCAAGCCAGTTGGCACTACGATACAATCGGGGGCGTAAATCAGAAGCCATCACCTAAGCAAGGACAAGCTTGCACTGACTCCGATACACTCACCTTGTGGAAGCAAAGATGTGAACCATGTCTCCGGTATCGAGTCCGAGCTTCCTCAGGCCCGCAGCTAGATCTAGCACAAGGGAGTGGTATTCCGAATAGGTCAAGTATTTGAAGCCAGTGAGCTCGGGGAACGTCATCGGCTTCGCCGTTCCCTTGGTCTCTGTGTGGATCTTGATAAGGCTCCGGATGCCAACAGCCGGCTCGTTGGGGAACCGAGCTGCGCTCCGCTGCAAGAAGTTGAAGACCGTCTTGGTGTCGTCGTCCGCATCGATCGGCCGCTTGAGGAGCCCATCCTTGTACGTCTTGTGATGAGCTCGCGGGATTGTCTCCCCGACGACAACGGGGCTGCCCGGAATCTCAGCCGAGTACGGTGGCGATTCGTTGGGTGGGCTGGAAGACATGTTTGCGAATGGGTGATGTGTATTTTCGTTTACTATACCAGCAGTGATTTCTTGGGCTGAGATGAAAATGAGCACGTACGCGTACACAAACGATATCAAAACGCCAAACAGAATGTGGTTCCTTGAACGGGCACACGGCATTCGACGTATCTATATGCACCCCGAAAGGTTTGAGCATACGTCGGCAAGGCCTTAAAGAAATGAAGTCAAGAAGACACCACGCCAAGGAGTGCTGAGCGTCTCTTTAGGATGTGTGACTAATAATAAAAAGAGCCGATGCTGAATTGAGTGTTTATGTTGGCATGGCGAGTGTATATGCTCAACGCTTTACCCTTGCTTGGCCGCGCTGCTTGCACGGGAATAGCAAGGATGAGTGACAAGATGAGCAGGTGGGTTTGCCATCTGATCGCATCTGGCCACTGAAACTTGTCTACGAGTGGCGATTCCGGGTACAGTCCCGTCGCTATGTACCTCGTCAAGGTAAGTATCAATACCAAGGCATGGCCAGGCGCATGATCCGTATTGCCGGCAAAGGCTCACGAGCACGGGTTTATTTGTTACGGACAAAGAAAAGAGTCACACGGTTGCTGTCGTATGTTGTCCTTGGAGAACAAGCCGAGGTGATTGATACCTGCCTCGGCTGGTGCGGCTGATGGCCCACTTAGGAATTGTCAAGGCTGGTAAGACACAAACACCCCTCGGAAAGGGTAGCTGGGTGCCTAGTGGGGGTTGACTTGACTCCCTCCTGTAAATGAAATGCAAGTAGTCATTGCTGCATTCCTCGGCCTTCGTTGTAAGTTGGCAGTTGAATCAACTGTGACATTTATGTTGCGTACCGTAGTATTTGTCCTGCATGATGAAAGCCAATCAATCACACCCTCCGTACTTCGGCTCCAGATTCCGACGTTGCACTGGTGGCAGGCCTCGTCCCTTCATCCGTCGAGCAGCTGTAATATTACTCGAGTCGATCACTACTGTATCACCACTTTGGCTGTGACTTTTCTGCCCCCGGTGTTGGCAGAGCGTTGCTGTCAGCAAACGGGTCGTCGTCTTCTTCTTCTTCCTTCTCGGGGTCAGCCGGCGGTTTAACGCTGGGCCTTGATGGCTTTGATGAGGCGGATGGGCGCGGAGGTGGAGGAGGGCTGCGGCTTAAATTCAAACCAGCCATTTGCGCATCTGGTGTCGGACTGGTGGGCGATGTTGCTTGTTTCGCCCTCTCGCTGGCCACTTCAATACATGGGAAGCCATGAGTTAGCATGCGCGCATGGCGTATGAAGAATGTTAAAGCGCGTCAATTGAAACCTACTTCGATACGCATGCGCCTGCTCAGCAAGGTCATCTTCAGAGTCACTGTCGGCGTCGATAGAGCGATCCAATTGCTCGAATGTCATAAGAGCAGTTATAAGCTCGTCGTTTGCATGTAGGAGGCCCCCAAGCCAGTCCTCCGACTCGACATGGTGTATCTGCAAGCATGCCTGTTAGTGATAATCTATCGCGCGTGTCGATGGACAGATCGCAGTCCTCCCATCCCTGGCTCCGAGTAGAAATGCTACTGCTGGCTTACATAGCGCAGAATCTTCCGCCTCAGCTGCTTGCAGGCTTCAAAGTGCTTCACGGCTGCTGGGTTGTTGGATACTCGCTCGATTTCTCTGTTGACAGTCTGGAGCGCGTTCACAAGATTTGTCGCCGCGATGGACGACTCGGCGATGGTGCTCTTCATCTGGTCCTTTTCGGCGGCGAGGTTAAAGGGGCGAGAGCCCGACTTGCCGCCCTTGAATTTTTCCTTGTCCTTCTTCCTCTTGTCTTTCGACAGACCAATATAGGAGAAGGACTCCATGCGTCCAGTGACGGGTGGGTTCGTGGCCGATGAGGGACCTGCATGACGAGACCCAGACGCCTCTTCCTCTGTGAACGGATTATTTTCAGTCTCCCGAATCACTTTGGAGCGATCTTGCGTCACGGCCTGCTTCCTTCGGGGCATTTGCTATGAGGGATTCAGTACAGTAATTCAACATGAACAAAAAGGCATATGGGTGTCGGATGATGAGAGCAGGCAATTTCTCTCTCACTCTCTCTCCTCACCTTGTGAAGTCTTGCGATTCCCTCGAGGCCGGGTGTGTTGGCATATGCCACTGCCCAGGCGCGGAACATAACGGAGCACTTCTTCTTGACATCCGAATCCGACAGCTCAGAGGTGCCGCAGAAGCGCAGGCGCTCCAGCAACGGCTCGTCGGCAAATGTCTTTTGGAAGCGCGGGCCAGCATTCTCGATCAAGCCGTCAAGCAGGGTAAGAGCACGAAGTTGACGATGGACGCTGCCGTACTTGAGCTTCTTGCGTATGGCACGGGCGGCCTCTGTCGGGCCAGTCGGCTGTAACTTGATGACCTCCACAAGGTCCGGGATGCCGCTCATGTCGTCCTCATCGTAACTCTCGCTTGTCAAGCGCTCGACGGTGACCGTGACTGCCGAATAGGGCTTCTTCTGGGAGAACATAATGGCGACTTTGGTTTAAGCGAGCGGCAGTGTGAAGACCTGACAGGCGCAGAAGCGCAGGTAGGTAGCAAGGGATGAAAAGATTAATATAGATAAATAAAGGAGAAGAAGGTTTTGTAACTGCGTTTCTTAAAACCGGTTGGGTCCAACAGCCCAACCAGCCCAGCGGGGTAGCACCAGGTCTCTGAAAAGCAAGCTTGTGCTGATGCCGTTGGAATATCGACAAGCAACTTGGTTGAGAGGTTCCGTATTTTGGGAGGCTTTCACATGTGATGGGAAAAGGTAGCAATTATCCGTGACATGAGTTGCGTTGAGATTGCGCCCAAATAG
This sequence comes from Pseudopyricularia cyperi, assembly GCA_031306065.1. Taxonomy (NCBI): domain Eukaryota; kingdom Fungi; phylum Ascomycota; class Sordariomycetes; order Magnaporthales; family Pyriculariaceae; genus Pseudopyricularia; species Pseudopyricularia cyperi. The sequence continues at coordinate 28,679 of JASAOQ010006702.1, read as the reverse complement.
ACGGATAATGACTGTCTGCTTGGTTGCTATAACAAATACTGTCGTCGGTGGTGATCAGCTTGCGTCACGCGCCAGGATCCATGTCGCGCGGGGGAACCGAAGCAACCCCACTGCGTCAACTACTCTGTATTATTATGCGCTTGCCCCGGAGAATCGCCCCCACTAATCCGGAGCTATACCGGCCCTCTCGGCCATGCAGTGCCGTGTCGCCGAGTTGGGTCCCGGTCTGCCGGGGGTTCGGCACGCAGACTTTGCTTTTCGAGTCTTCAGTTCAGGGATCTGACCGACTCTATCGTGTGGGTAACCGCCTGTTTAACGAGACATGGCCCGGGCGCCTTGCTAAACCCTATCGCATAAAGATGTAATTACTCAGATGTACGGATTGTGAAACCAACTTCTCAGGCACGACTGCAACCTGTCCAGGTACCTCAACTATATGTATAGGATTGAACCAGACAACATTAGTTGTTGCAATGAGAAAAGGAATCGTGTTTATGACATTGGGCTGCGCTCCAGACAACTGAAATCGTGATGGAATAAGCAGGCGTCTTGTTATTTTTGCCACCCAAGGCTAGTGTCACATTTATCCCCTACAGTAACAGACACACTGTGAGAGGATAAGGCGCGGTGCACTGACGCGACTGGACTAGAGTGCGAGCGGGCGGGTCTAGCACCAAATGCACACTGTGATCTGCCACGATTCAAATCCAATCCAGTCCTCGACAGATGGGACCAGACAATCAATCTCCATCAAACCGGGGTAGTCTAGACACCGCGAACTGTCAATTTTGCGGCCCAACCCCAAACTCCTTCCTACCTTTAAGTCTGCGTACAGACTGCTGCTGCAAATTCGACTATCCTCGACCTTTCATCATCTCGACTTGTCCGCGAAACAGGTAGCTTTAAAAGAGTTTCATCACCAAAGTCGAATCGAACCTCGTCCAACCACCTGTCATGTCGAGAAGACCGCCCAACCCCGCTGCCGAAAGGGCGGCACAGAACCAGGCCACCATCAAGAGCCTGCTCAAGCTGGAAACCAACAAGATCTGTGCCGACTGCAAGCGTAACAAACGTTCGTCACCTATCGCTCTTTATCCTGTTGAACAAAAATCTCTCCCGACGAGCGCAGTACTAAAAGCGACCCAATTAAACAGACCCGCGATGGGCCAGCTGGAACCTCGGCGTCTTCATCTGCATCCGCTGCTCGGGCATCCACCGAGGAATGGGCACTCACATAAGCAGAGTAAAGTCGGTCGACCTAGATTCGTGGACGGACGAGCAACTGCAAAGCATCCTGAGCTGGGGCAATGCCCGCGCAAACAAATATTGGGAGGCTAAGTTGACCCCTGGTCACGCGCCCTCGGAAGCCAAAATCGAGAACTTTATCAGGACAAAGTACGAGCTGAAGCGATGGGTTATGGACGGCCCCATGCCCGACCCGTCCACGCTCGATGCCGAGGCCGACGATGATATCCCACTGAGCATTGTGAAGGAGAAACAGTCCATTGACCGCAAGGAATCCGTACGCAAGGCCTCCTTGGGCCAGTCATCTGCTCCTACGTCGGTCCGCCGAGCGCCTGCGCCCGCAGCGACACAAGGAGACCTAATTGGCGGCGACATCATGGGCGATCCCATCCCTGCCCGTGCGAACTCGGCTGGCCCTTCCATATCCAAAGTGCCGTCAAAGGGCGAGCCCGCGCCACCAAAGACTACCAACACAAAGGACTCACTACTAGGCCTGGATTTCTTGGGCTCCGACGCCGCAGTTCCCCCTCGCCCCTCTAGCACGACGGGCACTGGTGGAGTTGGCGCGCAGTCTCGGCCGGATTTGAAGCAGTCCATTCTTTCCCTGTATGCTACTGCACCGCGGCCACAGCCGCAAGCGCAGCAGGCATCGTTTGGCGGCCTGAACTCGTCACCTCTGCAGCAGCAGCAGCAGCAGCAGCAGCAGCAGCAGCAAGGTGGCGGTGGATTTGGGGGCATGAACGATGCATTCAGTAGCCTGACTTTCAACACGACGACCACCCCCAAGCCCCCCGCAAACGACGCCTTTGCCATCCTCGGCGCCAGCTCTCGCTCACCACCCCCGCAGCAGATGTCAAACACGTCCGCTTTCTCGGGTCTCGGTGGAGGGAGCTTTTTCGACGCGAAGCCTGCCCAAAGCCATCAGCAAAAGTCCTCTTTTGGAAGCTCCAGTGGCTTTGGCGGACTGACGTCACCGAGCGCTCAGACCGCAAAGCCGGTTGCGGCGGCGGCGCCTGCCTCGGCAGCACTCGGCGATCTTTTCGACTTTTCCACTCCTGCACAGCCTGCGGCACCCGCACCCAAGGCCGCCCCTGCCCCGACATCCAGCTCCGTCTTCAACCTCTCTGCCGCCAGCCAGCCCAAATCACCGCCTATTCCTCAGGCTGCGTCCAACCCCATGTCGTCAATGGGGGGCAACGCCTGGTCCAACTCTGATGTGTGGGGTGCTAACGACGCTTGGTCGACGCCGGAGCCTGCGGCAGCAGCCGCAGCAGCACCACCCATGCAGAGCTCGGCCACCACCACCGCCGCGTCAGGCTCGGACGCCTTCGGCGGATGGGGCAGCAGCACGGGCGGCCTGGCGAGCCAGAGCATCGTGCCTGGGGCGTCTGGTGGCTTCCAGCCCAAGGTCGCAGCCGATGAGGAGTTTGGCGGCTGGACGAGCAGCACAGGGACGGGCAACGCATCAGGAGGGACGGCAAAGCCTGCTGGGTTTGGAGGTAATGACGACCTGTTTTCGAACGTATGGCAATAGAGCGGTAGTGGTGATATTGCACGCGCCGTCACATGCATCATGTTTCCTTGACGGGTTGGAGAATAACTTTTTTTTTCTCGGATGATTTAGATAGCGTTCTGGTGTAGGAGATATTGCGAATAAATGAAAAAGGCGAAATGATGACTTGCTCGCTTTGCTCTCAGAGGAACGCAAAAGAAAACATCAAACTCTTTGTTCAACCTATCCTAAGCTTGATAACGAACCGGAACGCCTTGCTATGCCCAAAATGCAACTCGGCCTGCCTCGCCAACAGTATCTGCCTCGCGACGTGGATTTTGTTCGAACCCCATTCGAGCGACTCGACCCGTTGAGTGGCATATATACAAGCGCAACCACTCCCAGTCACTCGCTCTGGCATCGATGGGCTGCCATCAAGACAGTGACAATTGGATCCTCGTCTCTGGCCTGACGTGCCCGCGTCCGCCGAAAGATTTCCTGATGGCTCAACGGCGGGCCTAGTATGGAATATTTACCTCCATCCCTATGTAGGTAGGTAGCCAGCCTAACCACCACCCCGCGGCTGCGGGGTTTTCGCAATTTCACAAATCATTAGAAAATCAGAAGAAAAGTCTGAGTCCGTAGTAGAGCACGAGGAAGACAGCGATCAGGATGCCCGAGAGCTTGAGGACGGCGACCTTGTTCCCCGAAGCGGCCATGCGGCCGAGGCGGGTTGCCGAGCCCTTGAGCTGCGTGCCCATGGTTGAGAAGGTGTCAGACTGTTAGGGCGGGCGCCGATTGTTATAAATGTCAGCAACTATCACGATCTTTTTTTTTGTGCCTCCTCCTCCTCCTCCTTCTCCCGTCCGTTGATTATGTCGTGAATCGCTTCTGCGACGAGAGAGGGCGGAGGGCAAAACAAAAAGGTGCAAGTGGTTTGTGAGGAGCAAGGTAAAAACTAACGGTCGAGTCTATGACGTCCTGCGCCCGCGCGTTGTCGTAGATGTCGACCGTCACGCCGCGCAGGGCCGACACCTTTGCCGACAGCTCGTCCAGGCGGGCGTTGTTTTGGCGTTCGCGCTCGTAGGATTCCGACATTGTGGGACGGGGAGGGAGGTTGTCGGGGTAAGGGGGTTGTCGTGATCAAAATCGGAGTTTGTAGGGGTTTCGTTGTTGTCTTTTTGTCGTCGGTGTTGTCGTTGGTGGTGTCGTTGGTGTTGTCGTTGGTGGTGATCGAGGCTGGGGAGTTGGGTTTCGTGTCGCTCTAGGTCTGGGGTGGAAGAAACCAGAAGGTAGAAATTCGGATGGCGTTTGGGATCGATCGCAACCGGCTGGGCTTTTGATTAGATGGCTGAATGGTCAGGGGGTTACGTGATCGTGCGTTGAGCGGTTCTGCTAGAGCACAATTAGGGCCGTGTTTAGTGTGTTTATATTTTAGACGATTTAAGTAGTCTATGGGCTCGATTCTGATCAGACTGCTGCTTGGTTTCGTAAAACATGGAAGCGTTCTCTGGCGAATTGACGATGCCTTCATTTCTCAAGAAAGTTGAACGGACTCCTCTCTGCCTCCGCTCCGTCTCGCCTGTCAGAAAGGCTCTCAAAGGCTCTCAAGGCTCATCCCAGTTCCCACAGGCCTGGTGACACCCGATGCACTGCCACATGTGGCGGGTGAAATTGGAGATACAATATGACGGACGAGAGACAACCGGGGAATAATGACGTGATATATAGGTAGGTAGGTAGTGGTCTCGTGGGCGTCTAGGGCCTAGGCATGCAGAGTAGTCCATTGTTCCGTACCAATTATACGGGGCATGCAGCTTACTGGTTGATCACCAGTGCCCTGGGGGACCTCAACACCATTCCTAGTCAACAAAGCTGGGCATCCATATCATCCCGATGAAGCACCAGCACAAGATGCAACCCGTAATGATACCCGTTTTGAACCCATCTGTAATAGCTTCTCACTGCATGCAATACAATCAATCAGCCGTAGATACTTGTACTTTGTCCGAATTCCGAAGCAGCCCGCCCACCACAGACACGCTTCTACTAAACAAAAGCTGGGCGCCGATGCTCGCTAAGGCTTCTCGAGGATCACAACCCCACCAACACGCTTGAGGCGGCCGTTTTACCTAATCGACGTAACCTTTATCTCTCTCTCTCGCTCTCTCTCTCTCTCTCACCACCTTGTCTGTCTCCAATACATCTACTGGCCTACTGACTGTTGGATATCCTGATCTGATCCGGTCTGGTCTAATATCTCGACCCGTTGGATATCCCGACCTCTCTGGCTGCCGGACCCATACCGGCCTTCCAAGAACCCTCTTCGCTAATCCCAACCAATTCCTCACAATGGGCATCGGGATCAACAACCCTCTTCCGTCGTCTATGGCGGGTAAGCCTCACAATGTTTTCTTCTTCTTCTTTTTTTTCTTTTTCTTGTATTGTTGTTATGATCTCCTCCTTCCAACGTCTCCGCGCCCCCCGACCCGAGACTTCCGGTTGCTGTAGACCCAGCAAACCGGGTGGTATCCCCTCGTGCATGCGCTTACTTTGCCGTCACGTCTACTTTTGCTTCTGCGTAATCAAATACAGCAAAAAATTCCAAAACAGTCCAACTGACACTTGAACAACTTACTTCTTTGCTTCGTCCCATTTAATCTGCAGCGGAATGCAAGAAATGCGGAAAGATCTTGGCGGCGTTTATCGACCCGCGCCAATCGTACGGTCCCGACAAGGTCATCCCACCGCACGTTTTGGCGGAAGCTAAGGCAAGTTAAAACAAATTTACCTTACCATGACCTATCTAGACTTTCACTTTTTCCCCTCTTAGTGTTTGCCCCTGGAGCATGCTAACCAGGCAACAACCATCTAGGGCCTCGCCATCCTCACCGTCGTCAAGGCAGGCTTCGTAGGCAGCGCCCGCTTCGGCAGCGGGCTGGTCATCGCCCGCCTCCCAGACGGCAGCTGGAGCGCCCCGAGCGCCATCGCTACAGGCGGCGCGGGAGTCGGAGGCCAGGTTGGTTTCGAGGTCACCGACTTCGTCTTCATCCTCAATGACGCCGCCGCCGTCAGGACCTTCAGCCAGAGCGGCAGCCTGACACTGGGCGGGAACGCCTCCATAGCCGCCGGTCCAGTGGGCCGCAACGCAGAGGCCGCGGGAGCAGCCAGCATGCGCAGCGTCGCCGCCGTGTTCAGCTACTCTAAGACAAAGGGCCTCTTTGCCGGCATCTCGCTGGAGGGGTCCGCCATCGTCGAGCGCAAGGATGCCAAC
>JASAOQ010006702.1:3465-22129 GCA_031306065.1 Pseudopyricularia cyperi | reverse complement strand
AACGACTGGTGGTGGGTTTTTTTTTTTTTTTTTTTTTTTCTTTTCTCCCCGTCGACTTAAGTCTTGTGAAAATCTTGTGACGGGAGAGCTGCTAACGGTCTACAAAACGACAGGACGGGAATGATAAACGGCAGGCAAGGCATCTTCCCCAGTAATTACGTCAAGATGCAGGCGTGAAAAAAAAGTCGCCATTTTGAGAGTTCCGACCATACCTTTCTCCTACCCTACTACTCACGCAGCACTCTGCTCACGACCGATATGTCACTTGTTTCTCAAGGCTATCTCGCCTAGTTCTCTTACGATACTGTCATGAAAATTATACTACGGCTTGCAGAGTTGGCGTGCGTAGCCGAGCTAAAAATGAGTTTGCATTTCCGCTAGCGTCTTTTTTCTTTTCTTTTTCTCTGGTTTGTCCTTTCAAGATTGAAAAACAAATAACATTTGGAGCAAAGCAAAGTATAAACATGCCCATGGTGTTGTGTAAACAAACTGGATTTTATCATTCCAAAAGCTAGGAACCTGCATTCTCTCAGCTTCCTCCAAAGAATAAAGAAGAAAAAAAAATAGATGGTCGGGGAAAAGAAAAAAGGTAACATAATATGTAAGTTATAAACCCGCTATTGCCCTGGCGATCGTAAATCCCTTCTAACAAAACTCTGTATAAAAGTGAGCCTGTAAAAAAGCTCGGGGAAGTGGAAAAAAAAAGGGATATCCCCAACCCCTTTGAAGGGTCCAAGAAGAAGCCCATTTGCACCATAACCTGGGAATAGGAGAAAGACATATGTGGCAAAATAAACGTAAGAGTGAGAGGGCATCATTAGAATTTTGATTAAAAGAAGGAGAACACCACGTCAAGCAAACCCAAAACCCTGTGCGTTCTCAAGAGCCATGCACAACCTCTCCCTCAAGACCTCCTTGTCGCGGTACTGCGGAAGCAGCAGGATCCCATAGCACGTGTATGCTGTCGGCAGGTGGCCGCCCTCGTCCTCCTCGCCGTTGCGCTGTATAACAAACTGCAGGTTCTTGAGCCCGCCAACTGGCACCCGGTCCGAGGCCGTGACGAACTCAAGCAGCTTGCGCCGCATATCCTCGTCGAACCTACGCACGACCGACCAAAAGTCCTTCACGGTCCGGTGCGACGCGTCCCAGCCGACGTATCTAGCATGCCGCCGCAGCTCCGCCACGTCGATCTCCTGCACGCCCTCCACCATTGACCGCAACAAGCGCGGCGAGAGCAGGCTGAGAGCCTTGGTGCCGAGACATGTGCGGAAGCCGCGGGCAAAAGCCTCGAACTGCGGACGCACGCTCGCATCTGTCAGGTAGCGGATGTAGTCGGCCACGTACGCGTTGCGGTTGTCGCGCGTCACCGCCGGCGCGTCCGAGGGATTGCCCTCGTGAAGTGGTGGCGCCGGCGCGGTTCCCGACGACCACGACGACGAGAGCGCTGTGCCGCCGAAAGAATATTTGCTTGGGAAGCAAGGCCACTGCGCTTCGCTCTCGCTCTTCATCTCACGCGAGACCGGCTGCCCAAACATCGAAACAGAGAACTCATACGTCAAAGAGAAAACGTCCTCTACCGATCCCGCACTATCATCCCAGTCGAGCAGCGTGGTGAGACTACTGGCGAGCTCAGGCCACCCGTCCGAGATGTGGTGCAACTCAGTGACCGGCTCGCCCAGGACTTTGCAGTATAGGGCTTCAGGAAACGTGACTGGAAGCGTGAGGCCGTTATAAACCGCCAGTGAAAACAGGAGGCCGATGAGCTCAAATTTCCAATCAGGTTCTGGTGAGCCTGGGTGAAACCAGGTCATCTTGGTCCTTTCGTCGACGGTAAAGAGTCCATAGTCGGGGTTGAGCGCCTCGGCCATGACCATACGAAAGAACTCTTGCTGGACGCCGCCCGAGTCGAACCCTTCCTCACCGTTACCCTCACCAAACCTGACCTTTAGCGGCCGCAATAGCTCACGCTCTTCTCGTCGCCACAGCTGGTCAAAGGTGTCCTCGAGCACGCGTTCTCTGCTGATGCTGAGGACCAGGTATTTTGACGAAGCAGCCTTGAGCATATCTTGGAGCACATGCTTGTGGTGGGGATTGATGATGAGATTGCCTCGCGGCGGAACGATTGCGCTGATCCTGTCATGGAGCGAGTTCGACTCCTCAAACGATCGGCTCATGCGCGAAAAGTTGATGGCCCTGAAGTACGACACGAGCTTTGATGGGCTGAACATGAAGGGGAAGTCCAAGAGATGGCGCTTCTGTCTTGTAGAAGTAAAAGACAGCCACGAAACCGGCATGTCCACGTCGTCGAGCCGTTCTGCAAAGTAGTCGGCGCGAAATTGGCCATCCGCCAGAACCAAAAGGCGTCTTTTCTCATCTGTCGTGGGGTATGACGAGTCAGCAAGTTGGACAAAAAGGAAACCGCTTTTTTGAAGTGGTGCACTTGGGGATAGTTTGACTGTAGTCACTTACGCATAGCCTTCAAGAGGGCCAAGGCACCGCCAAAAGGGCCGTCCCCAGGGACTTCTGGTTGTCCATCCCACTCGTGGAGCATAATGTTCCTGGCCCAATCAAGAAGCAGAGTCGGCGCCCTAATCTCATGCACGGCTCGGCTCGGGATGCTGAAATGTAGCATGTACATGGTATCGGCGTTGAGAAAGTCTAGTTGCTGGAAGAGCGGCTGAAGCACGTCGGGGGAATCCGTTGGCTCGGTGTCAAGAGCGGCATTCCGATGCATCGCAGTCATGTCCCGGAAGTAATTCCGTGTGGTAATGGCTGCAAACAGTCTTCTGGCAAGTCGTATCGCGAGGTCATTTGCAAAAGCATCATTATATGCTAGAAACAATTGAGTGGACGGCTTGGACACCGCACCCGTCCTCGCGAGTATCAAGCCATGGGCTCGGATGCGAGACATGTCCTGCAGTGCTTCTTTCGAGAGCGCCAACGGAGCGACCGCGACCAAAAGATGCATGCAGATAGATAGAAGCATGCCCGCCTCAGTATCTGACAGGGAGTTCCCCTGTGTAGGGAAAAGTCTGGCTGTTGGTGAACGTAGCGACTGGACAGCCTTGGGAGGTACAAAGAGCGCCTCGGAAGCCATCCAGAGGCTGTGTATGACGACTGTTGGCGCGACTCGGCTCATCCTCAGCATACAATACCACAGCGTTTGGGAGTCAAAGAGCTGTCCTTTTTTCGTAAAGGACTTGATGAGCCGACGAGGGTCGCTGAGCACGTAAAAGAAGCTTTGCTCTATAAACATCATCCACCGCAGCAACATGTCCGGAGGGTATGGCCCGGGCATAGATTGTTTCCTCTGCATGAGTCTCCCTTTGTGGGAAATACCTTCACGGACCGAGTCGTGCCGATACACGTAGCGAGGCTCAAACAGGTGGGATTCGGCGGTGCTGTCATCCTGTAATATGTCGCAAAACATGTCGATGATCTCAGGACTGAGCCGCGATAGTGACTGGGGCATGAAGCGACTGTAGGCACGCTCAAAGCCGTCATCAACCTCATAGGGTGACAATTCTCGACTCGATTTTTCCGAACTTGAGAATGCCTCGGGAGAGCGTGTTGTGTGGTCGGCGTCCTCCGATTTCCTGTCACCTCCATCGCTGGGGTTTCTTCGGCCGATCTTGGTCCTCGAGTCAGCGGGGCTGGTTTTTGGAGGCGGCATAGTCTCCAAAGGTACGCCTCCGAAAATTCCGGTGTTGGATAATTGGGAGATGGGACGCGGTATGTTTGTGCTTGCAGGTTTCAAGGGTGGCTTGGATCCCTTTTCTTGAGAAAGTCCACTCAGAAGAGGAGACACCAAGGTCGAGAACAGTTCATCAGCTCCAGTCTGCTCCGAGGGAAAAGTATCGATTGACAGGTTCCGTTTCGGCTTAGTGGCGGACGAGGTGCGAACTCTTGCGTTGGAGTTTTGGCGCTGAACGTTGGGCCTCGAAGCCACGGGATGCCCGTTCGCGGTTGGCCTTTCCGGCCTCGACCCATCCCCGACCGAGCTACGCAGTTGCTGCTGTTCCGCGCAGCATTCTTTTTCGGCTGGAAGTGGTAATGAAGTGGTGAAAGTATGAGACGAAGCGGTAGACGATGACGATGCGGATGTAACAGATCCAAGGGTGGAAGTGAGAGCCGTTCCCGGAATGAGTGTCCTGTGATCGTTTCGACTCTCGGTTGCATCGCCCGCAGCACTTTCTGCCCCTTCGCCAGCCGGGTTTACCGGAGCAGTTGACCCTGCTCGGTCATTCTCATATGCGCCAGAGTTTTTGGACGCATTCTCGACCTCATGCCTGCCCTCGTGCTCCTCTGCCCTCCTAGACAGCTCATCCAGGCTTGCTGGAGTGAGCCACTCGAGCATTTTGAAAGCGACAGTCCCAAACATGTTGGCAGCAAAAGATCTGTGATCCTTACTGACGTGCTTCTCGGTCATTGTGACCTGACCGGAAGCCAGCGACCCGCCCGGTGAGTTGCTAGCAGGCTCATTTCCCACCGCCTTGTCACGCGCCGAGCTATTCCTTCTTTGATGCTTGGTCGTAGCGATCGCCGAGGTCGGACTTGGGCCTGAAGGTACCTTGGAAGGTGTAGATCGAGGGTGCTGGTTAGAGATCTTGCCGGAAAAAATCAGAGAGTTCAGGGCTGCCGGCGGAGCTTTCGGTGGTCGAAGATTCGGGCAGAGAGCGGCTTCGGGGTTGTCTTGGCTCGCCAGAAACACGGCAATGGTCCTTGCACTCGTTGTGTTGTAGCGCCGGATGGGTGCTCGGCCAACCAACCTTCGGCGGCAGCTGAAGCATGTCGGAGTATCGCAAGTAGTAGAGTTACAGCCATCGCGCAGCTGTACTACGAATCTGGAAGGGCGGGCGAGACCGCGTTAGTTTGCGGTTCCTTGAGCAGCGTACCCAGGTACGTAGTAGAACCAAATGAACGTACTTTGAAACGAGAAGCTGGAAGTTGTGACGGCGGCTGGCGCGATGAATGGTGTAAACGCGCTTGGGGTTCTCGACATCCTCTACAAGGTCCTCCAGAACAGAGGGGGCATCAAGGGGCAGCCGCGGGAAGGCGGCATGCTCCCAGAGCCCAGCAAAAACTTCGGCTTCAATCGGGTCTTGGGCGTCGGATGGTCGGCGGCGAGTATCTCGGGTCATGACGATCGAGTCTCGGCGGGCGAGGAGTGTCGCAGCTATCCCTTGGGGAAGCTATATTATTGGCGATTTCCTCTGGTAGGATGTGGATGTGTTATACCGCATCAAAGTCGGACATGGACGCAGAGGCGGATGCGGATGCGGATGCGGTTGCAGATGCAGAGGCACGAAGCAGGTATCGTCTTTGAGCGGTTTGCGGACGGAGTTGCGCGATGCGGCGGCAACTCCAGGTTGTGTTTGTGGAGTGGCGCGAGTGGTTTCGGGCTCTGTGGTAGATCAGGGAGTTGCCGGGTAATAAGTCACGGTGCCCGACAGGTTGCAGGGTAAAGCAATTTGTCCAGCAGGGTCGGTTGTACGTAGGTAGGTAGGGGAGATCTTGTATGAATCGCAACTTGGTTACCTGGATGGATGAGTTGGAGCGGAGTACGTACGACGTAGTGAGAGGGATTACTGATGTGATTCGATTCACATGGAGAAAGGCGGCTCGGCTCCAATCCTTTGCAAGCGCGCAAGACACGACGGACGGCAGCAGGCAGCCCGTGGGGGGCCCGACGCTGTTTGCTAGCGCGGCCGGGGGCCACTAATATAGGCCTTTCCTTTCTACTACGGCCCAAGAGCTATACAGTTACGTAAGGTACCTACCTAAGTAGGTAGGTATGTATGAGCTACGCAGGTACATAGGTGGGCAAACTGGACTGGATGCATGCACTTTTGTCAGATCGTCAAGCAGTTGTAAAAAGGATAATGATATGAACTCTACTTGTAGCGTATTTTAAATGTATCAAAGTACAATGAGCAAAAGCCGTGAGCAGCGCTTATTTTAGTCTAGACTAGTCTAGTCTAGTTAGTCTAAACTGAACTAGAAGCCTTTGATGCACATTCCCTACATTGTGAGTGTCAGACGATTGGCCTCGATGGAGGGGAGGGGACCCGTGGTCGATAGCAAACACGTCTCGAAACATTCCGATGTTCAAAGGTTCCATCCCTGCCTGAACCAGGCCAGAACGATGATTAATCAGCTCGGGATAATGAATCAATCAACGGATGACAATGTGACTGACGTATTTCGTACATGTCTGTCATCTTGAAGGCAAAGTTTTTTTTTTTTTTTTTAATAAATTCCCTCGGAGGATGATGCATCGCATGTACATAGTACATTCTGTTCCCCCTTCACGTGCCTGGGTTGCCCGCTTGCTTGGAATTCGTGCAGACAACACCCATTTCTAATCGCCACATAAAAAAAAAATGTCTTGGATCGATTCGATTCTGGCCTTCACCGTAGTTTTATAAACCATTAAACTTGTCTTCGACTTGGCCTTTTCCACAGTCTGCGGCTCTCGGTTCTGGATACCCTTGGCAACATAGGGCTGGGTTGGACACTACAAAACCTAGTACAAACCCCGGGCATTTCCACAAAAAGCCCATAATTTGCCTCCCGCTCTTACCGGATTTGTAATTACCATCAGATCAAAAGCCCCTCCTCACTCGATAATTCCCCCTCCATTCCGTCGAAATTTCCTGGCTTTTTTCCCCAGGAGAGTTCAGCAATTCTTGACACTGAGCTGGCTTTGGCTTTTTTCTCCAAACTTGAGGCGCTGCAAATTGCCAATCACCAAACACAAGAACCTACAAAAACACAGCAGTCACAGCAGCACACTGAAAAAGGCCCCTCCACCATGGCGACAATAGCCGCCAGTCGCACTGGGCCCGACCCCGGGGACGCCTCGAGCGTCGCCGCCTCGGGTGCTCCGGCGAGCCATCCTTACACGTGCAACACATGCCACGTCGCCTTCAGGAATATCGATCTGCAGAAGAACCACATGAAGGGCGACTGGCACCGCTACAACCTAAAGCGTCGAGTCGCATCCCTGCCCCCGATTTCCTCCGAGATCTTCAACGAGAAGGTCCTTCAGGCCCGCGCCGCCACCACAGCCCAGGCGGACAAGGTTGGCTTTGAGAGGGCCTGCGACGTCTGCCAAAAGACCTTCTACAGCGAGAACTCGTATCAGAACCACGTCGGCAGCCAGAAGCACAAGGCTCGCGAGGCCGCACGTAACTCGAACAAGGATGGCCGCGTGTTTGACGAGACCAGCTCTGTAGTCAGCTCCACCTTCTCCCTCGGTGATCCCATCCCAGACACCAAGAGCAAGGGCACCGTCGACCTGGATTCCGACGCCGAAGAGGAGTTCAGCCAGATGGTTGAGGGGCTCAAGAGCACAAAACTCAACGGGGAGCAAGAGCGTGCCTCGCCACTAAAGCGGCCCTCAAACCCCCACCTCTCCAAGGCAGAGCACACCACTACTACGGGTGATGAGGACTCTGGAACTGCGACGCCTGTCGAATCGAACAAGCCCGAAGCCGCGCCACCCAATAACCTCAAGGCCTGCCTTTTCTGCAACTACGAGTCTCCCAGCGTGGGCCTGAACGTTACCCACATGGAGCGCATACACGGCATGTTTATCCCCGAAAAGGACTACCTCGTCAACCTGGATGGCCTTATCGACTCTCTGCAACGTCGCGTACGGGATCTCAACGAGTGCTTGTACTGCGCCAAGGTCAAGGCCAACGTATTCGCTGTTCAGACCCACATGCGCGACATCGGCCACTGCAAAATTCCCTACACCACAGAGGAGGAGCAGCTGGAGATTGGCGAGTTTTACGACTTCAGGAGCACATATTCGGACGGCCAAGGTTCGGATACCGAAGACGAGGATGATGCTCCCCGCGGGGGCGGGGCCAAGCTGGGCGCCAGGCGGTCAACGACGCTGAAGGGCCAGGACGGCGATGAGGTCATGGAGGATGGAGACGGCTGGGAAACGGACAGCTCCGCCTCGTCGCTGGACTCGGAGAACCTCACCGCCGTGCCGGCGGAAAAGCACTATCACCAGTACGAGCGGCTCGAGCGCCACCCGCACCACAGCACGCACGACCCGCGCGCCCACCACCAGCGGGACGGCTGGCACTCGCACGCGCACAAGCACACCCACGCTGCCTTCTACGACGAGTACGAACTGCATTTGCCCAACGGCAAGCACGTCGGGCACCGTGCCCACAACCGCTACTTCCGGCAGAACCTGCGCGACCGGCCCGTCACCGAGGAGGAGCGGGCCGAGCGCCTCGCCATCGAGCAGGGCCGCGCCGGCAGCCCGGAGGACATGGACGTCGACGGCCTCAATCGGCTTGCGCGCCGCAACGGCTCCAACTACCGCGCCCTGATTATCCGGGCCGCCGGCGGCCAAGGGCTGGCCGGGGTGTCCAAGATCAAGATTAGGGAGGTGCAGAGGGCAGAGCAGCGCGGCCGCAAGGCCGAGGGTTACCAACGGGGAAGGATGCAGTGGAAGACAAACAAGGCGGCCAACCACCAGGACCACTTCCATTACTCCAAGCTCGGCGGTTGAGCTCGTGTCTCTTTTCTGGGCTTCGGCGAGCTTTTACGGGTTTCCAAACTTCATTTCCTACTATTATGCAACGGGATGCCTTGGTATGCTTTTTTTTCCCCTGGGACTTTTTTTTTTATACATTGTTCTCTTTCTCCTCTTCTAAAACGAGGAATGCACACCATTGGAGGGGAAAAGTACAATGGGGCTTTTCTGCTGAGATAACCGCATTTCTTGGCAGGCGTTAGAGGGCAATTCAGGGGGACAAGTGGTTTTGCAGGGTTTGGTAACGAAGGTACCTAGGACATGGCCATAGATCAAAAAGAACAAAAATTCAATACTAAAAGATTCACAGCTTCATAGATAACAGAACGGGCATCATCACAGCACACATTGGCAGAGGTCGTGAGGCCGGTCACAACAAGGTAGCCCCTGTGAGATGAAGGTATCCAGACAGCCAGCTGCGCATCCCACAAAACACAGCCAGTGCCCATAGGCTAGGCGTCTTGCAACACTTTGCTCATGAATTCCGTCTATCTTTTCCTGGTATCTTGAGAAACGCCAAGCAGGGCCCAGTACAGCATAAGTTGACCAACTACCTACACTCTCTTCAATAATCCTCCTCGCCCGATCCGGAAACGATAACGTTGTTCACCTTGAGCACCATGCGGCACAGCTGCGTGGCCAGCATGAGCTGCTGCTTTTTGCCGATGAGAGGGTCGATGACGAACGCGTCCTTCATGTTGTTGTTTCCGCGGCCCATGCAGTCGACGCCAAGGCGTCCACGACCACCATCGGACTTGACCTGCTGCGACTTGACCTCGGCCAGGGTGGCGATGGGGTTCAGGCCGCTGTTCTCGGCGAGCGTCATGGGCACTGTGTCAAGAGCCTCGGCGAACGCACGCATTGCGTACTGCTCCAGGCCGGGCGTCTTGACCGCGGCGTCCTCGACTGCCAAGCTGCACGCGATTTCGGCAGCGCCACCACCGTACACGACGCGGTTGTCGCGAACAAGGTTTCTGACGACGCAGAGAGCATCGTGGAGTGAGCGGCGGGCTTCGTCGATGATCTGGTCAACCTGTTAGTCATGGTTGGGATGCCACAGTGTTGCTCATCGATCTCATCTCCGAAATGACTCACCATCTTGTTGCTGCCTCGGACAAAGACGGTCACTGCCCGCGTGTTTGCGCACTCCTCGATAACCAGCATCTTCTCCCTCGTCGTTCCAAAAGTCATCTCGCGTACGACACCTGCAGTGCCGAGCTTCTCCGCCTTGAGGTCCTCGAACCGAGGAACTATCCTACCGTTGGTTGCGATGGCAATCAGCTCTATTTCCGGGCCGCCAACCCACCGAACGGCGGGCAGCTCGTTCTGTAGCAGCAGGTGGTTAGCCTCGTCGTCGAAGCCCCACTGGCAGATCGCGAGGTTGGCTCCCGTGTCCTTGATCTGCTGGATCATCTCGATGAACTTTTCCCTCTCGTAATTCTGCAGCTTTTTGAACTCTTCAACGGAGGATATCTCCAGCTTGTGCTTCGTCTTTGGCTTCGGTGGCTCAAAGGCACATGTCAAGATGGCAATCTTGGCATCTCGAACCTCTGACGGCATTTGCGGGTGTGAAAAGTCCTTGTCAACAATCACGCCCTTGACCAAGAGCGTATCCTCGAGCGAGCCTCCAACCTTGCCATCTACCTTGATCAGCTCAAAGTCAACGTCTTTCCTCGCCAAATCAGCCACTGAGAGAACGGCGTCGACGGCTATCTTGGCAAACTGGTCATGGGCCTTGGACACGATCTTGCTGCCTAAGCTCGTCCGTGCAACCTTGAGAAGGTTCTCCGTCTTGTCCTTGGAAAACTCAATGACATCCGAGATGGCGTCCAGCTCCGCCACGGCAATGTCACAGGCCTGGTCGTACCCGTCGGCGATACGGATAGGGTGGATTCCCTTGTCGATAAGCTCAGCAGCCTGCTCCAGCAATGCGCCGGCCAGAACAACGACGCCGGTTGTGCCGTCACCGATCTCATCGTCTTGTGACTTGGAGAGCTCGACCAACAGCTTGGCGACGTGGTTGGTGATTTCCATCTGCTGCAGGATCGTTGCACCGTCGTTGGTCACGGTGATGTCGCCATCGGGAGAGATCAGGATCTTGTCGAGACCACGGGGCCCGAGCGACGACTTGACGATGTTTGCCACTGTCCTGGCCGCGAGTATGTGTGACTTGACCGCCTCGTTGCCATATTGCCTCTTTTTCTTGCCTTGACTATATTGCGCAGCGCCTGGTTAGCTTCACGGTTGCGGTGTTGGTGGGCTGCGTGCGGGCAAGGCCGAGGCCGAGGGCTCATACTCTCTAACGACGATGAATGGCCGACCCTGCTCATCCTTCATCACCGCCGCTGTCGATAGTAGTGGTCGTTAGCTCATGGGTGCTCTCCGTCGTGTGAACGTGGTGGCTCGTGTGTACCATTGGAAAGATCTAAGTCTACGGGAGTCGGTCAGTAACTAGAGCCTCGCATACGTTTGGTAGGCTGGAAGCTTACTTAGCGCCATCTTGAATATTGCAACAAGATGCCCGGCCCTTGCGCGACTGAGTAATTTCTCGTGGTCGGAGATTTGACAGACGATATCATGAATGTCAGGGTGATGAGCAGATGCCGACCATTAAAATTATTACTCCCCTGCATGGCGGGCGGGCCGCGAGCTCTTTCACCGGGACGCGGGGAGCTCGCACTCTGATTGGACAAGAGCGGGGAAACGTACCTCCGCCTAAGGACCCAGGCTCACGCCTTACCCACCCTGTAGGCTCCTGTTTGCGTCACTGGCTTGCCCCTCCTCAGACGCGTTTGGTCGTGAATTTGAACCCCGCCCGTCGCCTCCTGCTCCAAGCGTGCTTGATAGCTCAGAGTCATCTTGCGGGCCATTTGTTTACTTTATTTTTGTCACCATCAATAAAGCAAAAAGTCAATATTGTCTTTTGCGCTACTTCTTCCCTACAAAAGGGAGTCTATGCTACCAAACCCCATCTTGTTCGCCTCAAATTGCCTTTCCATATACCCGCATCAGCCACCACCCAACAGCCGCACCCCTGCTCCTGGTCCCAGTCAACATGTCCCGCCACAGCGCCTTCAACCACCTCGACTACGACAACGAACTTGACGAGTACGATGGCTACGAAGACTCAGGGTATGAAGAGGTCAGCCCAGAGGACAGGGAATCTATGGCTCTAGGCACCGCAGCCGTCCGTGAGGCCCTCGCCGATGAATCGTCCAAAGTCACAACAGCTCAAATCCAGGAGGCGCTATGGCACTATTATTATGACGTCGACAAGTCAGTAGCCTATCTGGTGAGCAAATACGTCTCGCCTCCGGCAGACACTCCAAAGCCGAAAAAGGCGACAAACATTGCTGAAGGTATGTCAACAAATAGGCATTTCCTTGATATTCTGCGCTTGACATTCCCCGGCCGACCATGAATTTCTGCGCAGAGGTGTGTCCAATGGGGGGATCCAGGGAGCTGGCGTGGTCCGGAGGCTATGGAGGCGTCACAACAACCACTATGCCGAGGAAAGCGTTCAGACCTTCAGTGGCTTCATGGTTTGACGACATGCCGTGGTTGAACGTCCCGGATCATCGCCGGGCTGATTTGGTTGCGCCAAACTTCCCGCGTGGGGGACTGCTGGGCGGGTCCGGCGCGGCTCCGAAAATGTCTAAACTGCAGGCCCTGGCTGCTGCGCGAAAGAAAAAGGCCGCCGAAAAGAAGACTGAAGACGTCGAGAGCCCACCGGAGCAGCAGATGGGCAGCCTTTCACTGTCGCTACAAGCCAACAAGTCTAGCAAGCCGAGTTTGGGCACATTGGCGAAACAGTTCAAAAAGACGGAGTCCATGTCGTTGTATCTTTCGTCGACGCAGCCATCAGCACAAATCCAGCCGAATGCGACAAACTCGATGGACGGTGCGGCAGACGACATGGATGTGACTCCCGAGGACAGTGAGCCACACGTCAACGAGAGAGCTCAGCCATCGGCATTCGCTCGCACGCTACTACGTTCCAGGTCCGATGGCCCGGGCTCCTCTGAAACGCAACAACAGTCATTCACGCTTCCCTACCTGGCTTTGGATCCTGCCATCTCGGACATCTTTTCACGACCCTCGCCGGATGACAAGGTCATGACGGCACAGGCGCAAGGTGCGCTCATGGGCAGCAAGAAGTGAGGTCGCGTCAGTCGACTAACCAACAATCATCCGCAGCCGGGAAACCTAAATCCACGACGAAAAAGGGCAAGTCCGATAAAGTCGGTTCTCTGTCCAGCTCGGTGCAGAGCTTAAAGGTTGAAGATGTCGCTCCATTGCCCAAAAGCAAAAACTTGGACGTTCTGGGCGAGTACGAAAAGAGCAAGAACAAAAAGACTGCCAGTTTTGTGGTCGTCGGGCATGTGGACGCGGGCAAAAGTACTATGATGGGAAGGTTACTTCTGGATATGAACGTGGTGGATGACAGGACCATCAGCAAGTATAAAAAGGAAGCCGAGGCCATGGGCAAGGGGTCCTTTGCGCTTGCATGGGTGCTGGACTCGACAAGCGATGAAAGAGCCCACGGCGTTACGATTGATATTGCGAAAAGCCGTTTCGAGACCGAGACCACGATTTTCACCATCCTGGATGCACCAGGACATCAGGACTTTGTACCCAACATGATAGCCGGAGCCAGTCAAGCGGATTTCGCGATTCTGGTCATCGACGCCACTGTTGGGGCTTACGAGCGCGGTCTTAAGGGCCAAACGAGGGAACACGCCCAGTTAATCAGGAGCATCGGCGTTTCACGGGTGATTGTTGCCGTGAACAAGCTCGACGCAACAAACTGGTCACGAGAGCGTTACAACGAAATCTCGGACGGCATGTCGGGGTTTCTTTCCGCGCTTGGCTTCCAAACGAAGAACGTTAGCTTCATTCCGCTCTCCGGGCTGACGGGGGGAAACATGGTCAAACGGACAACAGCAGAAGCTGCATTGTGGTATACCGGCCCCACGCTGCTCGAGGAGCTGGAAAACTCGGAGCCGGTTACACGCGCACTCAAGGAGCCGCTGCGCATCACGGTTTCTGATATTTACAACGTCGGACAAAGCACGCTTACCGTCGGCGGCAGGCTCGATGCCGGGTCGGTCCAGATGGGCGATGCACTGCTTGTGCAACCAAGCGGAGAAAAGGCCTACGTCAAAACTATAGAGGTTGATTCGAACGAGGTGGACTGGGCGGTTGCCGGCCAGAACGTGCTGCTGCAGCTCTCTCACATCGACCCGGAGCGCGTTAGGGCAGGAGACGTGATTTGCGACCCAACCAATCCGATCAAATGCCTTGAGGGTTTCACTGCCAAGGTACTCGCGTTCGATCACCTTTGGCCCATGCCTCTACAAGTGCACCGAGGGCGGTTGGACGCAGTTGGGACTTTGCAATCAATGCCAGCAATACTGGACAATGCAACGGGGACAGTCGTGAAGAAAAAGCCAAAGATTGTCAAGCCGGGCATGACGGCTCGGGTCGTGGTCAAGATGACGGATACAAAGGTTCCGCTTGAGGCTGGACAGCGAATCATTTTGCGCTGTGATGGCAAGACTCTGGCTGCTGGGATAATCGAGTAGTGGCCGACTATATTCAGCTCTCTGCACAAAATAGAGACTAAGGCCATGATAGTCATTAACAGGCGCGACAAGCCATTGTCCCCCGCCAATTTCCCCCGCATGGCAGTGGTGCGGCAAGCACGGGCTATAAAAAGAATGGACACGGTGGCAGAGTCCATTAGCGAGCAAGGGGCAGGGCGCGGCAACGGCGGCGGGCGGCTATAGCCTGCGAGAGTGGAAAACTGTGGACACGGAGGGAAGTTGGGAGAAATCTGTAGAATTTTGGAGACGGAGAATGAAATCGGTTCGGCGACGGACTTGCCACTAACCACAAGGGCGAACGATTATGTGGCAAATAACATGAACGCTTTGAGTCACTTTAGGTTATGTTGTCATCGGCATTTTAGATTGGCTTATTTCTGGGATAGTGCTGCTCATTGAGAAAGTCTGGAATAAACACCTAATTACGCCTACGCCGTATATGTGTCCTGAAGAAAGCAGCGAATTAAGTATTACCTGACCAGAGCCCTGGAAAGCCTTGCGGGTAGCCACCCAGCCACTATGATACGACCAGGTTCCAGGTTGGGTTCCAGGTTGTCAGGTACCGGCTAGCGGTCCGATCTGTCCAAGCTCCCTGCGATGGATACTACCATTGTCTGGCGCCGGAGTATCACGTACCGTTGACCGTTGTACATAGTATGATGAGAGAGGACAGGTTGACCTTGAGAATGACCAAAGAGGTAAGATGATGCATAAAATTAAATCATCAATCGGAAAAATCCGGTCTATTCTACGCTGTTCTATGCTATGCTATGCTATGCTAACGCTATGCAATGCTGCTACTGCTGCTGCTGTATGTTTCTGCTGTATTGTTGCTGCTGTTTGTTGCTGCTGCTTTGCTGCTTTCCTGCTCACATACATCAGGTAAAATAACCAAAATGCCCCCCTTAGTGCGTGCATGCAATGCATGGATGGCAGTGATAGTCAAAACGGTTTTTGCTGGTGTTGCAAAAGCAGAGTAAGTGAGTGGTTGGCGGGCGCTTTCTACCCTGGAACCTGGGACCCCTGTCACATGGGCAATAGTAGCAATTTTTGGATGAAATCTGTCCTTTGTTGCCTTGCACTTTGGACACCTAAGCCCGACACGGCCTACTCCATATGTGGAGCTGCCACCTCTCAGGTAAAGCGCCTAGGGCCGTGATATAATAAATCCCCATCCGCAAAAGCCTCAACTGCATCTCCCGACATATTTCTTTCTTTCTCTCCCCCATTGACGCATTTCCCCTAGCCAGTCCACTGGTAAAGAGGTTTAACGCTTGAACATCAGACACCGTTCACCTGGCCGTGTCTCTTGTTTTCCTTTTACTCAGCTCCTAGTCTCGTTATCGTCGCACCCCGCCCGCATACGGACGTTACCGCAAACATGAAGTCAGGAAGGAGTTCCATGGCCATCGGCCTGGGAATGGTGGCCTGGCTATGCCTTCTCTTCTCCCCCCTCGCCTTCGTCAAGACGGCTCACGCTCAGGAGGCTGACGCCTACGGCACCGTCATCGGCATTGTAAGTAGCAAGCAAGCACCAAACACCCTGTACTCGCCCTTGTTGCGCGCAACCCCGCCCGCCCGTCCGTCCGCACGCCTGCTTCTCGCCACGAAGTCGCACTCTATGCTAACACAGCATCTCTCGTCCTAGGATTTGGGCACGACATACTCTTGTGTCGGTGTCATGCAGAAGGGCAAGGTTGAGATTCTCGTCAACGACCAAGGAAACCGTATCACCCCCTCATACGTCGCCTTCACCGACGACGAGAGGCTAGTCGGAGACGCCGCCAAGAACCAGGCCGCTTCGAACCCCTTCAGGACCATCTTTGACGTCAAGTAAGTCCGCCAACGCAAACGAACACACGCATGCGATGCCATACCCCACAGCATACTAACAATCAACCCCTCTTTCCCAGGCGTCTTATCGGCCGCAAGTTCGGCGACAAGGATGTGCAGCAAGATCTCAAGCACTTCCCGTACAAGGTTATCAACAAGAATGACAAGCCCGTCGTCTCGGTCGAGGTCAAGGGCGAGACCAAGCAGTTCACCCCCGAGGAGATTTCCGCCATGATCCTGGGCAAGATGAAGGAGGTCGCCGAGTCCTACTTGGGCAAGAAGGTCACCCACGCCGTCGTCACCGTTCCCGCCTACTTCAACGACAACCAGAGGCAGGCCACCAAGGACGCCGGCATCATCGCCGGTCTGAACGTTTTGCGCATTGTCAATGAGCCCACGGCTGCCGCTCTGGCGTACGGCCTGGACAAGACCGGCGAGGAGAACCAGATCGTCGTCTACGACTTGGGTGGTGGCACCTTTGATGTCTCGCTCCTTTCGATCGATAACGGCGTTTTCGAGGTGTTGGCGACTGCCGGTGACACCCACCTTGGTGGTGAGGACTTCGACCAGCGCATCATCAACCACTTCGCCAAGCAGTACAACAAGAAGCACAGCGTCGACGTCACCAAGGACGCCAAGGCTATGGGCAAGCTCAAGCGCGAGGCTGAGAAGGCCAAGCG
Source organism: Pseudopyricularia cyperi (assembly GCA_031306065.1). NCBI lineage: Eukaryota > Fungi > Ascomycota > Sordariomycetes > Magnaporthales > Pyriculariaceae > Pseudopyricularia > Pseudopyricularia cyperi. The sequence continues at coordinate 5,450 of JASAOQ010006702.1, read as the reverse complement.
TACACTGTCGTCGCAAAAGTCCACCCGCATCGAGATCGAGTCCTTCTTTAACGGCAATGACTTTTCCGAGACCCTGACTCAGGCCAAGTTCGAGGAGCTGAACATGGATCTCTTCAAGAAGACGCTCAAGCCCGTCGAGCAGGTGCTCAAGGACGCCAAGCTCAAGAAGGAGGACATCAACGACATTGTGCTTGTTGGTGGCTCCACCCGTATCCCCAAGGTCCAGGCTCTTATCCAGGAGTTCTTCAACGGCAAGACCCCCTCCAAGGGTATCAACCCTGACGAGGCCGTCGCTTTCGGTGCCGCCGTTCAGGCTGGTGTTTTGTCGGGCGAAGAGGGTACTGGCGATGTCGTACTCATGGATGTCAACCCTCTCACCCTGGGTATTGAGACCACTGGTGGTGTCATGACCAAGCTTATCCCCCGTAACACCCCTATCCCCACCCGCAAGAGCCAGATCTTCTCGACCGCTGCCGACAACCAGCCCGTGGTCCTGATCCAGGTCTTTGAGGGCGAGCGTACTATGACCAAGGACAACAACCAGCTCGGCAAGTTCGAGCTGACTGGTATCCCGCCCGCACCCCGTGGCCAGCCCCAGATCGAGGTGTCCTTCGAGCTCGATGCCAACGGAATCCTGAAGGTGTCGGCCCACGACAAGGGCACTGGCAACACGGAGCAGATCACCATCACCAACGACAAGGGCCGCCTCACCCCTGAGGAGATTGACCGCATGGTTACCGAGGCCGAGAAGTTTGCCGAGGAGGACAAGGCCACTCGTGAGCGCATTGAGGCTCGCAACGGTCTGGAGAACTACGCTTTCAGCCTTAAGAACCAGGTCAAGGACGAGGATGGTCTTGGTGGCAAGATTGACGACGCCGACAAGGAAGCTGTAAGTCTTGGACAAAGTACCCCTAAATTGTCAATTGAAACATCTGCTAACGCTTTCAACAGCTTCTGGACGCTATCAAGGAGGCCACTGAATGGCTCGACGAGAACGGCGCTACCGCCGAGGCCGCTGACTTTGAGGAGCAGAAGGAGAAGCTTTCTGGAGTCGCCTACCCTATCACCAGCAAGCTGTACAGCGGCGGTGCCGGCGGCGACGACGACGAGCCCCGCTCGCACGATGAGCTGTAATTGATACCACTTTCTTAGTTAGAGAAACGATTGGCGTTGGTTCTGCGTTCACTCGAGTTTGGTGGGTGGGTGTTTAGTCGCGCTGTTACACAAGAATAAATGGCATTTCGAGGTTTTTTTTAAAAAAAACAGTTTTTACGCGACGAACTATGAAAATGCTTGCGAGACTACATATACGATGGATGATGCCTATGGAAAATTCTATGGCAGTTCCGTAATTTGTTCACCAAAGCAATGGTAGTGTTCTCAAGGCTGCTCAAACTCGCGGTACCTCGGGACTTTGGTATAGATACCTACCTACCTAGGTATCTATGTCCAACCTATGAACCCTTTCATTCAACTCACCCCTTTGCCTAACATATCGCATCTAGCACTTGAAGACAGCAGGCCCACTTCAATGGGCTGTTAGCATCCCGGGACTTTCTCAGAGAGAGACAAGAGAAAAAAAAGAGAAAAAAGAGAAAAAAAAGAGAAAAAAAAACCTACGGGTTCTGGTACGACGTGGGGACGGGCCAGTTGATGTTGACCATCAGGCCCGGGTCGTTTGCCGAGTACGCACCCGGGAAGGCGACCTTGTTGGAGGGGCTGGCGCTGCCGCCGCCGGTGACGGTGAGCTGGGCGCATGCGATGTAGAACTGGGCCTGGCCCGGTCCCGAGTGCAGGGCGATGTGCTCAACGCGGAGGAGATAGTCGCCGCTGGGGATGCACGACGGCAGCATGACCTCGGCCTTGTTGAGGTCTGTTTGGGGGTGGGGGCGGCCCTTGGTCAGCTTTAATTTTTTTAATTCTTTTTTTTCTCTCTCTCTCTCTCTCTCTCTCTCTCTCTCTTTCCCTTCTGCTTTTTCTCTTTC
>JASAOQ010006637.1:6579-18704 GCA_031306065.1 Pseudopyricularia cyperi | reverse complement strand
TGCGTGTGGTTTGGGGAATGATGGCGAGGATTTGGCCCCAGACGAATAATTACATTCAAGATAGCTCTAGTCAGGGGACACTGATCCCTAGGAGTGCTTTAGTTCCAGGCAGGTTGTGAGGCTTGGCAGACGGCAGAGTGCATGTGTTACGGGGAGGAACTGGTGATGTTCCGTTCCATGCAGGGGACAATGAATCCCTTACTGCTTGCCGTCCTATCTTGCTGTATGAGCCATCATTTTTGTCCCATAATTCCCATTCTGGTCTCCCAGCCTTCAAGCCACGCCATCATCAACAAAAGGCGTCGTTAAGGACAAGATACAATCAAATCAAGCACACGGAAAGCCGACGAAAAGATGCCCAAACAAATCACAAATAGCAAAGGAAACTCATAGCTTCCTACGCAGCATACCGTAAAATGGGACATGAGCTGAGTGTCTCGGAGAGAGCGAGAGTGTGAGAGAGAGAAACAAAGTGTATCCCAACTCACCTCAGATTGATTGTTCTTCATCACCTCCTTGCTGACCACTGCGTACCCTCTCTACCAGACTAGATGCAGGGACTGTGAGGTGACCACATCGACCAGACTAAAATAGTTCTGGAGTTCGTGCTCAAACTGCTCCCGTTTTATTTTTTATTTTTCTGCAGCTCGCCGCGTCTGATCGTTGGGCTCTTCATCTCACCTAGTCTAGTTCGCCCGCTATTTTGATAGCCCGCGCAAACACAGGGCGGGCCACTGTTTTGGCTCTCGCATGTCGATTCCAAGCGCAGCGCAACGAGAGTGAGTGCCTGCGGCAGAAGCCTTCAATGTGGATTGTATGGTGTCTGGTGTTTGCCTCCGGCCTGGGGCAGCGTGTAGCAGATCAACACCATCAACGAGACTAAAATAGGAGGCACTCGCCATGTCCCGAGTGATGCTTCACTCTCTCCTTCTGCGGCCTTTCTTGTCTCAACCGCCATCCTCATCGTCTCGTTGTCCTTAGGAGCATCGGCGAGTCGTTTTCGACCATTACATTCGTTTTTTGGCCTCGAGCACCCTCTTCTTTTCCTTCGTTGTACTACATCACCACTCGCTTCGTTTACTCACGCTCTTTTTTGTCTGTCCTGTTCACCGTTCCTCGTATTAATACATACGCCAACATTCATTTTCAGCTGTACGAGTATATGGAAAACCCGCAGTTGAGCAAGGCTGAGAACCTCACTCCCTCCATCCGTTCTTTGTCTGTCGACCCCGGTGTTTGCTGTGGCTCGGCTGCCCGCGTGTGACTATTCTCACCGAAAGATCAATATCAGCCATTCAGGCGTGCAAAATCACATTGCTCCCATGGCCAGTTCTATATCAACCCCAGGTTCGGGGCAGAGCCCGGCTGGCAGCGGCCTTCCCGCAGCCCACTACTTTGATAGAGCCGGGAGTCTGCAGCGCATGTTGGAACTGGAGACTCAATTCAAGGTAACACAGCCCAGACCAACCCATCCCGGTCCGCAGACCCCATCACGCAACAAACCCAACCCGGTCACCTCCTCTTCACCCTCACTCTGGCTCTAGTAGCTAGGTATACACACAAAAGCAAACACCCCCGCGCCTGTCCTTTCATCCAGCCCTTTTTTTCTCCGTTTCTTTCTCTATTCTTCTCCCTCTCCTCTCATACCCATTCCTGCAGCTCTCCCAACCGAGGCTCTGAACTTGTTTGCTCACTTCTTTTGTTCCTCAAAACCCACAGCTTGCCAGATTGGGAATCGGCAGGGCAGAGAGCACTCCGAACCTGCGAGCCCAGCAGCCAGACTCAAATGCTGAGCTAGGTGTGAGAACGCTTCAAGATCGCCGCCGCAACCTCGGATCAACCCTGGAGGAAGATCCGGAGGACCAGATGCTCAATTCCATCCGCCGCCGGAGCGTCGCCGGCCCGCCACTTTCCATTGACATCCCCTTCACACAAGAGAGCCCCGGACGTCGACGCAATGCCTCCAAGACAGTGAGCTTTGCAGCCCCGGACGAGGAACCCGAGTCTGACCGCTCCTCAATCTGCCAGTCGCCCGGCTGGGGAGATTTCGGCTTCAACAACAAGAAGAAGAAGGAGAAGAAGGAGAAGCCGCCTCCGCCACCCAAGCCGGTCGAGGATAAAAAGACCAAAAGAAGGTCGAGGCTTTCCAGGCTTGCTCCGAAACGCTCGTCGCAGCAGGCCACATCTCCGGTTCCGCCCATGCCCACTGTACCGCAGAACGTTGGCTCCGCTGGTGGTCCCGGACCGGCAAGTCCACCCAAGCCGGCAGCCAGAAACCCGTCTGGAATTCTCAAGACGACCGACCTGCTCATCAAGTCAAGCCCAAAAACTTCCTTCAATGAGAACTACACTACATCAGGCCCGTCCAGCCCTACGGGCTCGTCAGCACCGCCGAACCCACCGACATCTGTTTCTCACGCACCAACTGACCAAGACCGGGGCTTTGTCGGAGGGATAAGGCTCGAGAGGGAGAACGAAGTGGCTTCGCGAGCCTTGTCCCACTCGCGGGCCCATTCACGCGGTGCCTCGCTGTCACTCTTCCCCAATGCTCGACCGGCTGCCAACCCCCAACAGCGTTCCGTGAAGCAGAGGTCGCAGTCCTCGGGCCCTGGGCCAGATGCTCCGCAGACAGGCGTGGCCACGGTTGCGCAGATCCCCAGGAGCGTCACATTGTCGGATATTTCCAGCGTGAGGAAGGTGCAGGCCGCTCCGGAGACCAAGCCGGAGCTTGGCCGTCACTCATCCGCCAAAGAGCAAAGCACGACACAGTCACTTCTCTCCTCTACCGCTTCGAGGACTTCAAAATTCTTCAAGTCGCGCCAGTCAAAGAGCGGCAGTGAGCCTGCTGTACCAGTCCCCCCTGGACCATCGCAAGCCACTGCCAGCACCCCGCCAGTAATTGGGTTTCATCATGCTGCGCAGAACTTTGAGTTCCCAATGGTGCCAAGTAACGCGGTCGACACTCGTCAACAGTCTCGGAAGCAGACTAAGCCGCAGACTACTGTTCCCAGCGACACGTTCTCGCCGCTCCAGGGAAACATCCAGTGGCAGCAGTCGCGTGTCTCGGGAGGTCCAGCTGGCTCCAGCACAAGCTTTGTGGAACAACGTACCGCTCGTGCTCAGTCAATCGGCCAAGATGAGTTCCAGGATGCTAGCTATGCCAGCAAAGGACTCTCACCTCCGCCGCGTCAAGCATACGCGCAGTCATATCACAGTCAAAGCTCCACTCCAAGCGACGGCAGATCACCCACCATCCAGACCGCTTATCTCAACCACCGAGGATCGTCCGAGTCGCCCCCTAACAGCGGGACGGCGCGGTCGTTTAAGGAGAAGGCAATGGCCATGCTCAGGTCGACTTCGAATGAGTCGACCTCTCCCCCAGTCATCACTGGACCCTTTAACCCGCGCGGCTCGGGCCTTGCCTTCCTTGCTCCCGACGAAGGGCCCGAGCTTGCGGCATCTGTCGAGCAGCTTATCATGGCACCGCCGCGACGGATCGCCCAGGCCTCGGGCTCCTCGACATCCTCTTTTGATGACGCATACATGACCTCCCCAAACACCACCCCGGACAGCTCGAGACCCCAGTCGGTCAAAGACACGCCCGCCGTTGTCGGCGACCTCACAGATGCCACTGGGCGTGGTCAGATCGTGATGGACGATACTCGGACTCAGCGCCAATCGCACCAAGCAGCCGTCGTGGTCATGAAGCAGCAGGAGCAGCAGCCAGCTGTCAGGAGCCGGGTGCGAAGATCATCCAGCAGTTACTCGCAGGTCGACTCCCCGTTTCACCTCGAAGCTAGCGCCAAGTACGAGTTCTCGGATGGCAAGCCCATGATGTCCAACCCCGTGTCAACCCACAAGAACGAGTCCTTTGTGATCAACTTTTCAGAGTTGATGCCGGAGCCTAACACGGCCGAGGCTGCGCAGGGCCTGGCCAAGGCGGCCGGGCAAGCAGATCAGCCAAGCTCACCCGTGTGGCCAAACGTTCCCAGCTCCATGGAGTCGGGGTCCTCGGACCCCTCGGACCTCAGCCGGGCCACGTCTCAAGAGTCAGACGAGTCCTCCTCCACCGCCGTCGACGTGTCCTTCCTGCCGCCGCTGAGGCACGAGCCCTTTATCCCTCCTAAGTCGAGAGCGAGGAAGAGCAAGATGCTCCCGCGAAACGAGAGCGCCGAGGACGAGGAGGCCACGATCCCGAGGATCGCCGTAGCGGTCGAGCACCCGCAGCTGGCCACCGGGGCGGCATACCTCCGGGAGGCCAGGAAGTCGGTCCTCATGCCACCGTCGCTCATCTCCATGAAGTCACCAAGGACCCAGGGCCGCATGTCCCTGGGCCCGCCCTTGTCCAACTCCAAGCCCATTCTGGCCAACTCGTCAGCCAATAGGCTATCGTCGCAGACGCTCAGCATACCGCCGCCGCCGCCGCCGACACAGAACTCGGCATCAGTTGCGCAAGACGGCGGCAAGGTCGTCGGGCAGGCGTCGGGTGTGACGGTCACGCGACGCTCGCTGCTCCCTCCCCCTTCGCCGTCGGCCATGGCCAACGCGGTCACGGTCAAGAAGCCGCCGCACGCGGCGCCGGCCGAGCTCCTCGGGCAAAAGGTGGCCAAGATGCTGGTCGAGTGCTGCAGCTGCCGGTTCCTGCACGACATGCCGAGCCGCGTGTACGAGTGCATGGTCAGCCCGGACGCCATGGTCGAGGACCACTCGATCGGCATCAGCGGCGCCATCACGACAATGGTCAAGTGCCCCTGGTGCACGCACAACATGAGCACCAACTGCTGCGCCGGGTACGCGGCCGTCATTCATCTGACTGAGAGGCTGCATTAGGCGGGGAGGGTTGGCCTACCCCGTATGATAGGAGGGCTTTTGGTTTTCTTTTTTTTTTTTTTTTTTTGTCATTTCTTTTCTCTTTTGTTATCAGGTAGTCTCTCTGGGCTGGGGATGCGATAGAAAAAGCTTGCTGGGTGTTTCTGTACTTCAGCTGTTTCCACTCGTTTGGTTACTCCCATGTAACACTTTTGGGCTTGTCCGGCGTTGCTCCTTTGTCATTTGCAGTGCTGTTTATTATCTCGTTCGACGCAAACAATCGTATCTCGCATGGCGTTTGAAAATGGTTGCTAGATAGATGCCCGCGAGGTCACTAGGTACCTAATTAATACCACATACATACAATGAAAACAAAAAAAAAGTAATTCACTGACGTTAAAAGATGTGGTTGCCTTGGTTTTTTTGTCCGATCTGGAAGTGAACGAACGGGTTGGCGAGGTCAAGCTGTTCATTATCCAGGTTCACTCTCACCCAGCACTCGGTCCCGGGCTACCGTCTCCATCCCCCATATCGTCATCCCGATCGCGTGACCTACGACTTGATGCCCCAACATGGTCGCTGTCGTCTGCCCCAGATCGCCCATCCTCGCTGTCCCGGCCCCGACTCTCTGCGTCCCTCTCCGCTCGATCTTCATTGTCATCCCGTCCACGCTCCTCCTCCTCCTCCTCCAGCAGATCCTCCAGGTCGCCGAGCGGACTCACCCTCGGCTCCAGCTCGTCCAGGTCCTCGAGCACGTCCCGCCGCGTGAGCTTGTACAGGCTGGTGGCGCACACCCTGTCCTTGGTGAGCAGGTCGTCCGCGAACTCGTCCATGTACGTGATGCTCGTCCCCGCCCGGCCCTTGCGCCTCAGCTTCCGCCTGTCCTCCAGGAACGGCTCCAGCGTCCTGTAGACCTCGGCGCTGGGCCTGGTGAGCCGGACGTAGAAGGCGGCCAGCGCGCGCAGGTACTTGAACTTTTCGCCGCCGAAGCCCAGGTACTCGGCCAGCACGTCGTCCCCGGGCCCCAGCTGGAGCAGCTTGAGGGCCAGGCACAGAAAGGGCGTGGGGCGCTGGGACGGCCCGACGACGCCGCCGACGTGGGTGACGTGGTCGACGACGCGGTCGACGATGTCGGCCTCGTTGACGCCGAAGCACTGCTCCTTCCAAAAGTACGAGTCCGTTATCCGGTCGACGACGGCCTTTTCTAGGATGCGGGCCCGGTTGAGGCCGTTGGGCGCCAGGGTCGCGGACGAGGTGCCGCGCTCGTCGAGGAACTTGTGTTCCGAGGCCTGGTGGATTTTGCCCATTTTTTCTTCTTCTTTCTTCTCCCCAAGTGTGGTTCGGGTCCTGGCTTTGGGTTGGAAGCTTTTGAATAAGTATAATTTTCCCGCTGTTGCTGCCTCGTCCACTGCTGGTTATCCCCTTTTGATTCTTTTTTTTCTATTCCTTTTATGTTCTTTTTGTCAAAAAGATGCTTTCATCTTTGGTGGTCCTGGTTTGCACGGCAGGCTGCGAGAGGGTCGTCGTCGTCGAGCAAAAAAGAAGTGGAACCCGAATTGGGGGAAACGATCAGACAACCCTGCATTGTTACACTGCAGCTGAGGTTTGTCGATAGTTGCCTGGCCACCCACTTCCCCACACCAAAGTCAAACAAACTACGTCAGACGGAAAGTCCCCCAGCCCGCGCGCCATTGACGGGCTTTGTGTTGCATCCCCAACTGCTACATACTTTTCGTACAGCAAATTCGTACCTAAAACACTTTATAGATATATACAAATTACGCGGCGATACAAAAGGAAACAAACAAATATCATTGGAACATGCTCATAACATCATCTCAGGCGTCGGTGGCTGCAACGGCTATGATAGGTTTGTTGAAACCCCATCTTCTTTTTCGGCAACTCTGTCATGTTCCTCTTGCAGATGGAGACTGACATAAACACACAACAGTCGTCGCCTGCACCCTCGCCCTCTTCCTGTCCGGCTACGCGATCCAGCAGCGGACGCTGCGCGACCTCCGCGCCGCCATCAAGCCCCCGCCTCGGCCCTCGCCCCAGGTCTACATCCAGCAGAGCACAGACTGGGAGGCGCGGCCGGCTGGCCGCCGGCCCGACCACGACGGTTACGGCGATGAAAATGTGGGTGGCGGTGAGGACGGTGTACCGGCGACGGTGGTGGTTGACGTCGAGGTCAAAGACTCCGTCGCCGGGGCAGCAGCAGCAGCCGCCGCCGCCGCCGCCGCCGTCACCCGCTCGGATTATTTAGAGGCGCAGAAGCCTCTCAGCAGGGCTGAGAGGAGGAGGAAGATCAAGGAGGAGATCAAGAAGTTGTCTCAGGGGGAGACGCCGGTATACTACCAGCGGCGCCTGTGGTGAAACCCTCCTTGGGGGTCTTTTTCTCTATTTTCTTCTCGATCTGGGCTACGAATGAATGAGGGAGATGTGTTCGTCTGTACGCTATTGGATTGGATCATGGGTTGTATAGATAGGCACGAGCCGGTCGATACAGTGACCTCGTCGCTAGGAAAGGAGGGGTTTTTTTTCCTGGGGCTGGTTCCCCGGATTTCCAAAGGGCGTTTGAACGGGCGTTTTGTTTTCGGATCTGCAGTTGCTTGGCTCTTTTGGATACGATAGAACAATGTGTATAGTCTGCATATGGTTTTACTCAATTGACACGAAGGATCTACGAGGGGCAAAATGCGATTTAAAAGTACGTTTTTACAGCTTGCTCTGCTTCTTATAAAGCGAGTACAGAGCCTTCATCCTTTCTAAGCAAACCGCTTGACCCTACTAAAGATAAATGGTCGATCGTTCTTGAGCGGAAACTCGGCCAGGTCTTCGGTGAGCCGGTTGTAGCTATAGTGGCCCTTCCAGGCCAGCTTGTTGTTCCTGCCCGTCTTGCCCGCCGTCTTGAGCGCGAGGTCGAGCCGGTACATGTACTTGCCGATGCCCTCGGTCTCGATGAACAGATCTTCTTCGGTCTCGGGGGAGGCCCGCTCCCTTTCTTCCCTGTCGGCCCTCTTGCCCGCCTCGTTTTCAAGCTCCGACGGGGTCGAGCCGAGCCGCCAGCGGCCCTTGAGCGCATTTTGCATCACGCCGGACGGCAGATGAGCCGACGCGCCGTGGCGGTGCAGCTGGAGACTCTGCTTTGTCAAGTGTTGCACCACTACATACCACCACATGTCAGTCACAGAAGAAGGAGAATTTGTCACTGCTTAATTTGCGTCAAGCCTACTCACCTTCGGCGGGCTCCGTAGTGGTCAAGAGCGAGATGCAGGTGCCGTCGCGGAAGAAGCGCAAATACCTAAAGTAGGTGCAAATGTGGACGGGGCTGTTCCAGGTGACCTGGTTCGCCGATGCCTGGCCGGCCCGGATGTAGTTGACGGTGCTAATGTAGCACCCGTTGAACCTTATCCGCGGCCTCGAGCGGAACATGGCCTGCCAGGAACCGCCGTACTTGGGGCCCAGCAGGGCATTCGTCACTGCAACCGCTTCCTCTTCAGGGCGCGGGGTTACGGCCCCGAGCTGTCCTTCGACCGGAACCAGGTCGAGCCTGTCGGGGCCAGGCTGCTCCAGGGGCTCCCAATTGAGGTCTGTCTGGAAGCGTCGGTGCATCGCCGGGAAGCCGAACTCGGTTCCCAGGCACACGCGGCGCCAGATGCGGGTCTCGGTCGCGACCAGGAATGCCAGCCGCTTGCAAACCTGCGACAGGCGCACAAAGTCCCCGACGTCATCGACGGCGACATCCCGCAGGATGTGCAGGAGGACCTCGTCAGGCAATGCGGCGATAGGACACGGGGGAGGCGGTGTGCCCTCGATAAACGGGGCGGCTGGTTCTATGGCCAAGCCGGCGAAGCTGCCTATGAGGTCATCCATGCTCAGGACCGGGGTGGAAGTAGTGGCAACAGCAGCAGTAGCAGCTTTGGTCATGTTGGAGACAACAGGGGTTCCTGTTGAAGCCGGGGCGGCCTTTTGAGGTGCCCACGCAGCAGCAAAGTGCTTGGTCTTGTACTGCTGCTCAACCTTGGGATCCATCCGGAAGGCGGTGCGGTAGAGCTTCAGGCTTTCGCCGAGGTTGCCACGGGTCTCCTGCTCGACGGCATCCTCGTATAGCTCAACGGCCGAACGAGTAGTTTTGGGCTTGGCAGTAGAGGATGATGGAACTGCTGATGAGCTGGTCACGGGGGTTTCTTGCCAGGCGGCATTCTTGAGGTTGGATGAAGAGGACTGGGAGGAGGGTGCAGCCAGAGGTTGTGGGATGGGGTTGGCTTTTAACTTGGGCTGACTCCCTGATGGCTTAGCACCCTTTTGTGTATTCCCTTGCTTGGCGACTTTGCTATCAGACTGTTTTGCCTTTACTTCGGCTCGCCATTGTTCTCTAAAGGACTCTAGAGCCGAGCTGATGTCTTCGGGTGTCTGATCCATGACGACAGGAGCGGAGTGAAAATCTATGTGTTGAAATCCAATAAACAGTACACCGATGCATCTAAAACGAAGGTTTTATAGTGATTTAGATAGGTAGATAGGTAGGTAGGAAAATAGGCAGGTATGTAACTAACAAAATGTAATGACATGTGGCGTCGTTAGGTGTCACACCGACCCCGACATGACGGAGAGGAGTCAACCAATGCCTACCGGGGAGGGACGGCCGGATTCGGCATTCGTACCGTGCGACAACTACACGATTACCGTGGCATGTCCCAAGAATCGGAGGCTTACATAAGAGGCAATCCTTAAAAGCAGCATCTCATGTAATTACATGCTAGTTAATCCTCAATATTATTAATCTTTTTATCTTTTTGGATTGATATTTTTAATTGGACTTTTCCCCCCGATCACGTCTCCGGCCGGACTCCGCCTATTACATCACCCCCACCTCGAACAATATGCCGGACGGACCGATTCCTATTCTTCGGTCTTTTTTCTTTCTTGCTCTTCTTCGTTGATATTCTCAAGAGTTTTCTCTGAAACATCTCTTTAATCGCCCAAACTTGCGCATGACACGGCGACTGCTTTTGTGTCCTTAATCGCTAACATTAGCCTAATCTCCACGTCAGCCCGTCTATCCTGCCAACGCCACGCCTATCCCCTTCGGCCCCCCGTCGCCTGTCGTTGGGCAGGCGGCCTGCGCAACTTGGTGTCCAGGAGCTTCCAAGACTCAGACGGACGTCTTCCCCCGGAAGAATCTCCCTCTGGCTTCGAGCATATATCTGAGCACCAGACTACCATCATCACAGCCCCTTCCCCTCACAGGAACAATCAGCAAAATGGCGTGGTCCAAAGCAACACGTATCGGCATCATGCTGGCCATCGATCTGGCCTTCTTCTTCCTCGAGCTCGGTACCGGAATCTATGTTGGATCCTTGGCCCTCATGGCCGATGCCTTCCACATGCTCAACGATGTCATCTCCTTGGTTATCGGCCTGTGGGCTGTTCGCGTGGCGCAAAACAAGTCCACAGACAAGTTCTCTTACGGCTGGCTGCGCGCCGAGATCCTCGGGGCCTTCTTCAACGCCGTCTTCCTCATTGCTCTATGCGTGTCCATCTTGCTCGAGGCCCTAGGCCGCTTTGTCGACCCGCCAACCATACAAAGCCCGCAGTTGATCCTGGTTGTGGGCTCCTTGGGACTTGCCTCCAACCTGGCAGGCTTCTTCGTTCTCGGAGGACATAGCCACGGCCACGACCACGGCCATGATCACGACCACAGCCACGAACACGATCACGACCATCAACCTGCCGAACATGATGCGCGCTCGCACTCGCATTCCCACGACCCCACCCGAGATGCCGAAGAGGGCCGCCGTACCAGCCAAGACGAAGCCGGGCCCTCGTCGCGATCCAAGGCCCACCAGCACAGCCGCCGGGCCAGCACCAATCGCCACAGCCGCCTCACCAACATTGACGACATGTCGTTCCACCCCGCGAGCTTCCGCCAGGAGATAATAGCTGCTAGCCGACCAGTCGAGGTTTCTGACGACGACTCGGTGACCGAAGCCGGAGACGACAGCGCGAGCGAAACCACAGCCCTGGTTGGGGACCACACGAGCGCTAATTCTGACGGCCACTACGGAAGCGTTGCGCAAGCGCAAGGCCACGGACGCAAGCGCAGGGACTCGGGCCTGCACGTTCACCACAACCACAACAAGCCCAGGGAAGCCAAGAGTAGTGGCCACAGCCACAACCATGCCGACATGGGCATGCAGGCCATGGTGCTGCATGTCATTGGCGACGCTCTCGGTAATGTCGGCGTGATAGTGACGGCCCTCATTATATGGAAGACGACGTGGCCCGGCCGCTTTTACGCCGATCCGGCCATCTCGCTCTTCATCACGTGCATCATCCTGCGCTCCTGCATCCCCCTGACCCTCGCGACGGCCAAGATCCTGCTCCAGGCGACGCCCGACCACATCAGCATCGGCGACATCAAGGCAGACATCCAGGACCTGCCGGGCGTCGTCTCGTGCCACCACGTGCACATCTGGCAGCTGTCCGACACCAAGCTCGTCGCCTCGATGCACATCCAGGTCTCCTTCCCTATCAGCGAGGAGGGTGGCGAGAAGTACATGAAGCTGGCCATGCGCGCCCGCAGCTGCCTGCACGCCTACGGCATCCACAGCGCCACCATCCAGCCCGAGTTTTACGTCCTCGACGACGCCGGCGCTGCGCACGCAGGAGGAGCGCGCTCCGAGACGGCGGCCTCGGAGGCGGCCACGGCGTGCGGCGCCACGGGCGGGCCCGGGTCCGTCTGCCTGCTCGAGTGCGTCGATGACTGCGTCGGGCAAGGCTGCTGCTCCGACGCGGACGCCAAATCGCCCCCGGGGAGCAGCCACTCTGGGGCGGGAGGGTTGCACGGCCACGGCCACGACCACGACCACGGCCAGGGCCAGGGCCATGATCACCACCATTAGCGGAGCCGTGTCTTGTCTTCTCTCTTTGGGCACCATGGCGTGTCCGGATTGGGTTACGAAAGGACTGTCTGGGTGACGAGTGAATCCCTCTGCTTGCTTAATAGTTTTCTTTTTTCTTGACTAGTTAATTTTTTTTTTCTTTTCAGGCGCACCTCGTTTTTCTCTTTTGTCTTGGGAAGGGGGGGCTATCACTGCATGATTTCTTTGGTATCTCTTTTCTTTTTGGTCACCTGCTTCCAAGTTCAAGGCAGCGGGTCGGTTGATTGGGGGGTTGCCTAGCTCATTGTACGATACAATAGATAGAAAAGCGTTGGCGTAAAACTTTTGTCATGCTGGGAGTTGGCCACCGTACTTTTGCGAAACGCGCTTTTTCTTATTCCGCACATGAATAGACTTCATATAATTGAC
>JASAOQ010006616.1:0-37923 GCA_031306065.1 Pseudopyricularia cyperi | reverse complement strand
TCGCTATACGACCAAACATCGCGAAAAAAAATTAGCAAAAAAAAACGTTCTAAAACAAAACAATAAAAAAAAACACCGACTATTTGTATAGCCAACGGGATTTGGCCAAATGGAAGAAAAACCTAATATTACGACCAAACCAAATAGTATAATCGGAACCAACGAACGACCTACGGGACAAACCCTTCCAATACCCGACAATACGTCAAACTTCGAATCAGGAACGTAATTTGTTATATAATCCGGAATTATATAACGTTTGGTATTATTGATTTCAGCGATTTCCTGGATATTAACCCCAACGCCAAATATAGGCAATTTCTACGTTTTTTGAAAAACTACTATAAATTACGAAATTGTAAAGCAGCCTTACGGATATATAAAGACATTTATTACCATATAGATAAATTTAGTTTTGGATTGTTTAGCAGCAATCAATTTCGTTAACACCATCGATTATACTATTAGTTTATTTATCGAAACCTTTTGCACTGTTTTATTGCTTTCAACCTATTGTACCCTACCATAGGAACAGGCCCCCGATACTTGATCGTAACACTGAGGGCGAGTACGATTGTGACTCCCATGTCGCAAGTAGAAAATATATGGGCTGGCGTCACCACCAAACGCTTCGCTTGGTGCAACATTCATGACCTGCATTTTATGGGGTTGCTTGGAAACACCTGGGAGTCAAACTTGCCGAAGTCGATATATTTCAGTGACTTGATGGAAGCCAAACTATGCGCGGTATACAAAGGGAGTGTTCTCGTCTGGAGCCGGTAACAAACCTTCAAACCAGGACGACCTTTTTGAATACTCTTTCACATGATCGATATTTCCTAGCTTCTTTGATGCGAGACTTTGTGGGTTTCCCTTCGCATCAAAAGCCCGACCATGGCCTTCCACCGGCCGGAGCACAACCTTAACAGTCACGAGACGACGATCAATGTCATCCCCGACCCATGTTATTTCCTGGTCAAACCGTCCGATGCAGCCTTAACATGGTCTACCCGTACAGAGGACTGGTCGAAGCTGACTGGGAGACGGCCAGTGGCGAAGGGGATACTAATCCTGATCGAGATGAGGAGTTGGACTAGAAGTTGCATGGGTTCGAGCCTCTATCGGACAAAGAATGAGGATAAAGAGAAAAAAGAAAGAAGTCAGCAGGGGGATGAGCGTCCCGAAGATCAAGCCAGAAAGGGATAACTTAGTAGACTTGACGCATCCGTCAAAAGTTCCTTTGTTTAGCACCCTTATCACGTTGTTGGGAACTCCTGATCCAGCAACCTCGTGTAGCTAAGTACACAAAAGTAAATTTCTTTGTCAGCTCAAAGACAGAGCCAAAACGCTCCGGTAGATTATGTCAGTCAGGTTGGAATCTTGTTGAACGTCTCGAAAAAGTCTTGGAATTTCTCACTCTGTGTCAAGTAAAGCTTGATGTCTTGTAGCAAAATTTGTCGACTCTCGAGCTTTAGCTGTGCGAGTGCTGCCTTGAAATCAATACCAAATCTTATGCCAGTGTCCAATCTTTCAACCTCGCCTGTCCCAGAGTGCTGGTGGAGTTCTTTGTCCTCTTCAAGAGAAACAAAATGTGAGGATGAATTAGATGCGGCAGGTTTCGGTAGATCCCGTCTTGACCGAGACTCGGTCCAAAAGACAAAGACAACAAAGAGTTTGCGAGTCTTCTTTCAGACTACGACAACCGTACTTTACTTGACCTCGAGATACGCTTCACACATAAAAGTCCAGACTCCCCTCATGATATCTTAGTGTAAGTCATTTGCTATGCTGCAAGGCACTCTAATATCAAAACAATACTGACCATGGCAGAGGCATCGAGGGCAGAAGACCCTCCGGTTGAAGAAAGCATACTAGCAACGGAACTTCCGGTGAAAGTCCCTTTGCCCATATCTCAGGGTCCCAAGCTTAGCCCATTCGCCGATCCCACTGGGATTACGGGGCCCACCAGAGTCGAAATTCAAGATTTGCTAGGTGAGGGATTGCATGCCTATGTCTTTTGTGTCAAGATCAACAGCAGACCCTACTGCCTCAAGGTTGTGAGTACCACCGTCCTAAGACCTTCACTGACATTTTCCAGCTCTCTGAGCCCCTTTTATCCCTGATGCTGACCATTGGTATTATCTTCGGCAGTTCAAATTCCATGATGTGCACGATGATTACATCAACGATCTCACTAGCCAGAACGGCAGACCCACACAACAAGAAATAGCCAAGAACCAGCAGGAGGACCGGATAACACCATACAGAATACTATCCCACCAAATGGACCCCTTCTACCGCGAATGTCGAGCCTACGGACGGATCCAAGAGACGGGAAGCGTGCCAGTGGCGCACATATGCTACGGCTACATCTTCTTCCCTCCGAACGTCGAACAAGATCTGACCAAGAGGGGAAAGGGAATCTGTTGGGAGCGCAAGGAACAGCACGCTGGCCATCACCTGCGCTCTCTTGTCAAGGAGCTGGTCATCCAACCCCCCAGCGTCGACAAGGCGCTGGTGTATATCGACAACACGCAATTCATCGTCATAATACAAGACCTCTTGCGCCTGCACAAGATCGGAATCATCCACGGCGACATCAAGCTCGACAACTACCTAAAAAGCAAGCTGATCGACTTTAGCTCGTCCATCACCACGCCCTACGTGCGATCTGACCCGAACGTTATCAGGCAACTGGCCTATTATGGCTTGGCCAGCGACGACGACTTCGTGCGAGGGTTGGAGAGCGCTGAATCAGAGTTTCAGCAGTTTGACGGGATGCTCGACGAGTGGGAAATCTATGAAAATGAGACAATGGAAGAAGAGGGCGGGACTCCGACGTTCGTCCGGTTCTTCAACCCGCCTGATTCGAGCACGCGAAAACACATGCAGCTCACGTATGAGCTTGTTGACCCTTTGCTATACCGCTCGCCTCCAGGGTATAATGGGCCGAATCCGGCAAATCTAGCTGGGCTTTTGTCTGATTTGCGTCTGGACAGACGAACACTCTCACCTAACCAGCTGTCTCTACTCAAACAGTTTTTGGGTGACGATGTGAGTTGAAAGAACATGTGTTCTTGCCAGAACCAAAACATGGGGTTGAATGCTTGGTCCTTGGGCAAAATGGGCTGTTCTTGGTTATAACTGTTGTTGATTGGCTTTTATCTTGCAGAGTTGCAGGAGGTTTAAGATCGCTTGTATTATTTAGGCTCTGTTTACCTACAGACATGCGCCCTGTTCACTAATACCCAAATGAATGTTTTGCTGCCTTCGTGCTTCCCTTCTACGCATTGAGATTGGCGACAACCATGCCCAATCCCGCTATGATACCCAACGCGGGCACTGCTGCCGCTGTGGCCCCAACCGCCTTGCTCGAGGTTGAGGAGACGGTGCCGGCATTCTTCGTTCCAGTCGCCCCTGGTGAAGTTGCTTCCCCAGTTCTAATCCGTGTCGTTTTGTCAACAGACTGCTGTAAGAGTGATATTGATCACACACCCGCCCTGAAATGCAAGAAGGCCGTCAGAAGAGACCGTGGGCCACTTACCCCATTACAGCCACGCCGGATGACGAACTAGATCCTGTTCCGGAGGCCGAGCCGGAGTCGATCTTTGCCTTGGGCACCGAGTCTGAGGTCGATCCCGAGCTAGACCCCGAACCAGACCCTGAGCTAGATCCTGAACCAGAACCGGAGCCATTGGCGCCTATGCCGCCCTTGGCGATGGCTTCGGGCCCGCAGAGCCGCTCCCACGTGCTGTCGTCAAAGTGCTGTCGCGCGCTGGGACACATCTCCTTGAAGAACATGGTGCAGTACATGTAATAGGCCATGACGACGTTGGCCGGGCTGTTGAGGCCGGCGTCGCAGTAGCCCAGGCAGGTGACGACGTTGATGCCACCGTCACCGGCACACATGCACTACTCGCCAGGCAGTGCGCGCCGTCAGCGCTGGTTTCTGTACATTATGTGTGCTCGGGGAAATTGCAAAGATTTGATTATTGTGGACATACCGTTGCGTAGTCTCGGTCCTGGTAGTAACCAGGGCATAAGGCGAATGTCTTGTCCAGGCAGACCTCGCAGTTGCGGTCCGGGTAAGCACCAAAGATCATGTTGGCGGCTTGGGCAGTGGTGGCTAGGCACCATATAGCCACAGCGAGAGCAACGTATGAGCGCGCCATTTTCGTCGGTCGTGACGGTGTGTGAGGTGGAAGAGGTCTACGCCGAGACCATAAGGGGTGAGTTTCTGTGGCCAAGTGAGCGCAGGCGCATCTTTATTATTGCTCTTCAATGCCTTCACGATCGATGTTCCAGCCAGGGACTTCTCCAGTCTCTGGTGGCTGATGTAGCTGCGGCTAGGTCGGGCCCTGACGCGGGGAGGCAGCTAGCCAGGGCTACCGGCGCCAACGCTGGTGATTCCGTTCTTGATTAAGGTGACGGCTAGACTTTACCCCTGACTAGCTCCAGAGGGCTGAGGTCTTCTAACAACTGGACGAAGCCAAGCAAACAAACGACAAGCCACACCTGAGCAGATGACAGTGTTTCGCATACTCTCCAACAATACTCAGCCGCAGCAGCTAATCCATAAAGGTTGGGGTCATTGCGGCTAGGTAAAGTCCATGCGAGCAAAAGGAGGGAAGAAATATATATGAGTTTTGAAAACCTAAAAAGTTCCATACCATGGCAAGGTGGGCAAAAACGACAGCTGAGAGTTGCAAACCGCAATTTGCAGACTAGTCTAGCACTAAAACTAGATCTGGAAGGACAATTCAAACAAAGCCTGACCTCCAAAGGAGCACTACACTCCATAGCGCAACAAAGACAAAAAGGTGAAGTAAAACCACCATCTTACCGGACGTCACTGCTCATCCGTTGCTTGTATCAGCCACTCATGGTTTCCACCCTTATGTCCGGCATCGGAAGAGCCCTCTGGGGTTGACCTCGTTACTAACTGCGTGCGCTAGCTCCCTAGCCCCGGGTCGGAGTCAAGCCCAGTAATTCTGCCGATGGAAGGTGTAGTTGGCGAAGATAGGCAGATTTGTACCGCCGGGCAGCCTTCCCTAACACCGCCACTCCAGCACGCGGCTACTCAAGCCTGCGTAGGTGTCCTGGATGACGTAGTCCATGCGCGCGTAGTCGCTAGGCAGGGTGAAATGGTAGTTGACCTCGACGATGATGCAATCGACGTCGTCGTCGGCTTCGATGATGTCGCCGCCGTGCGCCTGGGCCTCCTGTGCGATGCGCCTCGGAAACGGCATGTAAGCCACGTCGGCGATGGGGTTCGGTATCAGGGTGGCGGCGCCTGACACGCGGCGCCAGTGCGCGTGCAGGTTTAGGGTCTCCCATGATCCCCAGCTGCGTACTCGGCTGGCGGCACGGGAAGGGCCTCGGTCTCTATAACCGCGTTCACGTCAGGGACGACAAATACATTGCTATAGATCATCAGGTCGGCGTATATACGTCTGCGGAGTTTCTTAACAAGCGGTGTCAGCAGACCGATAGAGCTAAAGTTGTCAAAAGTCCCCAGTGGCTCGACGGGCCCATCGTAGAAAAGGAAGACTATCTGAGGGTGAGCTACATCCACGTTAGCGCGCTTGGCCGTGACGATGAAACTAACCTTGTCGTCGGTGTTGTACGCTCCAAAGTCACGTATTGCCAGTAGCAACTTGGCGTCCGCCGCCGGCGTCCGCAGGTAAACCAGGTTGCCGCCCCAGATAACGCCTTGCGGGCGCGTTTGCAGTTGGTTAGGTCGTAACGATGCCAGAATCTTTGCCGCCACCACGTAACACCTTGAAAAGATCCGGGTGGCCGGAACCGGACACGTTAACAATGGTTCCGTTGGCGAGCACCGTTTCATACTCGAGCACCTGACTGACTGCCCAACCATACCGCGCTGACATATATGATATGCCACCACCCAACACAAGTCCACCGACACCCGTGTTTTCGATTCGACCACCCACGAAGGTCCAGCCGGTTCCATCCAGCGCCTTGGCTACGCCGTCTAGGCGGTTGCCGGGGCCGATACGAGCAATCCCACTCTGCGAAACGAATATGACTTGGTCCAAATACTGCGTAGAAATCAAAGGACCACCCTGAACGCTGGCCCAGTAACTGTTAGGGCTGTGGCCTCCCGACTTTACAGCAAAGTCCTCGTCCTTGTCGTTCAGGATCTTGATCACGGCCGCCACTTCTTCCGCTTTGTTGGGGAATATAATGCACGACGGCTTGAAGCGACTGCATGAGGTGGACCAATACTCGGACTGCTCCCAATAAACGCCAGGGAAAAAGGCCATAATACCTGGATAGTGGTTAGCGACTCGACCGTAGTGCAGGGATTGTCAAAAGCCGATGTAACAAAGAGCAGCAGAGACAGAAGGGGCTTAGAGGATTGGTTCATAGTCCTGACTTTTCCGTAACGAATTGTCGTATCTCTCGGCACGTCATCTCGGACTTCTTGCCGGCCTGAACCAAGTGTTTCAATTAATGCCGCCCCGGTAAACTTCATCGGAGAAACGCGATGTCATTCAATCCAGCGGCAGTTATCAGAAACGAGAATCAAGCTAAGTCAAGCGATAATCCAGTGAATGCTAATGGAGCCATCATGTCGCTGTTTGCTTGGCTATAAAGAGTTAAAAAGGCAACAAGAAAAGAAAAGGACGGTGCGACAACATATTGTCAGCCTACCAACCGCCGAGAGTTACAGGCCCAAGCCCCAGCATCACTCCAACACGGGAACCAAAAAATGCAGAGGAGATGTATAAACGTTGCCAGTAGCTGACTTAAAGCTATCCTGTAATTATGAATCGTCCCTTGCCGAATCACTTTTGCTCTCTTGTATTGCGGCGCAGTACACGTTGAGCTGAATAGCTGAAATGCAGGTTGCTGATCTCTCGATGCCGAAATGATGGAAACCACAGTAAAAGACTTGAACTGCCATTAACCGGCATACGAGCAATTCCATAACGTGGATGCTCGACACATCTATCATCTAGACAAGACCAGACTAGTCTAGTCTACCATAGCGTAACTACAAAAGAACTTATGGTGGCCGCACCCTGACACGGTTTCAAAAGGGCCGCGTTATTGCACGGCATTTTTCATATTTTTCCTTTGCGGGCAAATTCATTTTGCGGTTTCAATGCACTTAGGGAACTCCGACAGAGAACCACCGCTTTGTCTTCAAGCATATTTCCTATCAATGAAAGCCTCGCCAACTCTTTTTATTCACTATCTTGAAGTTGTCGTGGCGAGCTTGACAGACTTCTACATAAACGACTACGGGATTCGGTGATTCTTAACCGCTGCCACTTGTTTTTTAGTCTTTGAATATCAAGGTTTCCTATAATAATCCAGTTTGTGCCACAATTGTCTTCTTTCTATTGTACTAAACACTGAAGTAAGTCTATCTAGGTGAATCATATAAATTGACATTCCGTCCCTATACCTACCTACGTCTCAAATCCGAGTACACGGTCGGATGTGCCACCTTGGGAGGGTCATCACTGCCTAGAAAAATACGAGATCTTTCTTCGTTGGGCGGCTGTGGGAATTGGTATGCAAGAAATCGCAGTCTCGGCGGCACTGCACAGGCAATGTTGGAGTAGCCCTTAGTGAGGCACAATCCTTCAGGTTTAGATGGAATCCATGAGGCATTCTTGTGCTTCACTTTGCCGCCAGCTCCGTTAGGTACAGGGCAGCAAGCGGTGTATGTCTCTGACCAGGCTGCAGCGCTTCGAATCATGTCGACGCCGACGGCAAAGTGTAGCACACGAGCCGGACAAAGCCATCCCGCCGGCTCCGATGCCTGAATATCAAGCAGCTGTCAACTTCGAGTCTTCAGTCCCTATCCCCATCCTCAAAAACCATCCGCCTTCTCACAATCATCAAGACAACTATTTAAAAAAGCCTCACAAGACCAAGAAACACACATATGTACAAAAGCGAAAGACCGGCGCCTGCAAGTCTTGAGTCCAGTGTTCGTTGCGAGAAGCTTGATCTTCCCATCAAAACGGCCGCGACTAAGAAGGGAGGGCATAGCACGATTTTGACGCTGGTTTTAGTTTGTAGATTTGTATAGTCTCAATAAAAGACTAAGGATCTCAAAGCTGATATTGTATGTACCTTGACTAGGTATTCGTCAATGTCTCATGTACAAAGGGGTAGCAATATTAGGAGTACTTGATCAATAGACAGGGCTAGTTTTCCACAGCTATCAAATCTCTTACTACCTGAGGCTCGGACATAACACCCCCAAGAGCCTTCTTGGATCTGACAAGAGCTTCAGAAGGTAATAATCACACGATGGAGCCGGCCGTAAAGTTAATTCTGCACACTGGCTCCCACGACATTGGGAGCTGCTCATCGAGACCTTATAAGCCGCCTAAAATATGTGCAACCATGGATATAGCCTTTTCTTCCTCGAATCGACGAGCGACAAGCTGCAAACTTATAGGCATGCCATGTACCGCGGACGGGTCGTCTGAGAAATCGGTTAGCCGTTTTATTATTGGAATTAAAATGCAGTTGGCTCTTACATTCTGCACGGACAGCGGCACACTCCGTCCCCAGAGGTTCATCATCGGCCAAAACGTCCAAAGCTTGATCTGCTTTTAGTCCCGTAGGGAAAGAGACACATGAGTAGTCCAAAATGTTGTACACGCCAGTGTATCCAACTAAGCAACATGTGTTAGCACATGGCGCGGGGGAAGAAATCCAGACAGCCAGACTCACCGTGTCTGAAGCCGCCATTCTTCACGCTGGTATATGGAGTCGTCGGGCAGATAATGGCATCGATGCCAGCAGCGCTCCAACGATCCAAATACCGCTTCTGAAAAGCGGTGCGCTCAAGGTGCAGCTGCCACATCTCATACGTCCCAAGCTCCATAGCGGTCTCGTACGCCTTCATCTCCGGTCTAAAGGGCTCTCCTATCTTGTCGAGCTCTTTCCGGATGGATATTCCACCGTCGGCGACAAACATGCGAGCCAAGAGACTCAACCCTTGTGCCTGGTCCCTAGGGTCCCAGTCGACGATCTCATGACCTGCTACCCGCAGCTTCCCGACGATGTGGCTTAGTCCGCGGGCGACGGGCGGTGTGGGCCGGACCATGCCGTCGTGCCACATGACCGCAATCTTGAGCTTCCCGGGTAGTCTGACTTCGCGCCAAGGTATCGGGACGCAGCGGGGGTCGTTGAGCCACGTTTGCCGGCCGACGACGGCTCTGCTGTAGAGCTCCAGGTCGGCGATTGTCCGCGCCATGGGCCCGTTGACCGACTGTACCGCCTCCTGGCCGGACATGCCGGACCGGCAGCCGAGAGTCGGGAAGCGGCCGAAGGAGGGACGCAGGGTGAAGATCCCTGTGCATGCGGCGGGGATACGGAGCGAACCACCTGCGTTTTGTGTCTGGTCAGCTTCACGCGCGTCTCGCAGGGAAAAAAATGAAGGCGAAAGGGGGCAGGATTTACCAATGTCAGTCCCGACACCAAGAGGACTCCCCTTGATCGCGATGAGCGCAGACTCGCCGCCAGAACTCCCGCCGCTGGTGAGATTCCTGTTTTTAGGGTTCACCGTCCTGCCAAACACATTGTTGACCGACTCGGCAATCATCATAGCCGTGGGAACGTTGGTCTTGACGTAGAAGACTGCGCCGGCTTCTTCCAAAAGAGTCGCAAGCGCGGCATCACCCTTGGCGGGATCTCCGATATGCGACGCGAAGCCCACAGTGGAATCGAGGCCCTTGAGGTTGAAATTGTCTTTGAAGGAGATTGGGAGGCCGTGAAAAGGTCCGACGGGCTCCCCGGTGCGGGCAAGATGCTCGTCGCGGGCCCGAGCTGTCGACAGCGCGCGATCGAAGCATGTTTCGGAGAGGCAATTGGTCTGGAGTTGCCAAAGGCTAAGATGTTATTCAAAACAAGATCCGGCCGGCAAGACAAGCAACCCACCAGTTGATGAGCCGCAACCGCCATCTTGCAAAAGGCTCTTGTGACATCCAACGACTTGAGGTGCCCCGAGGCGAGCTTCTGGACAAGCTCAGCGGCTGTGCTATCCGTGATGGCAAGCTCCTCTTCTGTGAACCAGCCAGACGTTTTGGGCCATGTCGTGACGTCTCCTTGAGTCGCTGGGGGCAACAGGTCGTCGGGGACTAGCCACTCGGAGGGGAAAGAGGCAGCGAGGGCTGCTCGCTTCTTGTCGGCCAGCAGCTCCCAAGGTTCGACGTTGATGCTTCCCATGATGGACCAAGTGTTTTTCTGTGTGAAGCTAAGATTTTACAGGGCGGACGAGTAGCCCGGCAAGGCAATCGATCCGGATGTGTGGTTTAAATACCAACATGCTGCAGAAATCACGGCGATGAGGTGCCGAACCCCCGCCGGTAATCGGTGATACGGGAGAGCGGACCGGGTTGAGGTGACCATCACAATTGACTGTGGGGACTTTACCCTACGTGCGGGAGGGTTCTTGGTCTGCAAACGCGTACATCATCGAGATTTGATCGATAAAGACAATATTTCGTCTCAAGGTTGCTTGAGTTCGATGGCAGCCAATGCGCGTCGAAGATTGCGGCTCGTATCGACGAGAAAGAATCCCCGGCGAGCCGTATGAAGCTGACTGACGCCTTGAGCAGGTGCCAGCGTTCCAGGACTCCCTTCTCAGTCTCGAGGGATGGCGCCAGATCTCGCATACAAAGGCAAACCGTCTCGCGCCCGTCAAAGATGCAATTAACATGGCAGTGCAGGTACGGCATCACCATATATGCTCGCCGGTACAGCCGACTATCTCCGTTCCGTTGCGGGGATTGAGCGGGGCTGCTGGCAAAAACGATAACGGCCCTGAAAATCGCATGGCCAATATGGCTCTCCAACTATCTCTGGCAACAGAGACGTCGTTGATAGACTGACAGGATTTACAGCCTTTTGTTTCTTGCCGACACCAAGGCCTGGACCACAGGTCGCTAGATATCAAGATCCGTCTTATCGCTCGGGCCCCTGCCAACTATTCCTGTGACCAGATTTGCTTATCTCTGGAGACGGCAATAGATCCTTGGCCCTGACGCCGATCTTCGGAAGAACTCCCAGCCTCGGCGCGTCGCTAGCTTCATAAGAAGGCTGGAAGGATTCTGTAGGAATGACGCAGTAAGTGTCTCCAACTAGTTTGCGCCATGATCGCTCAACATGTCGCTCGACAAGATCTCCCAATATATCAACTCCGAATACTCTCCCGGAGAACGGAAGCTCCTGCAAAAGTGCGATTTTTTCATCCTCACCTTCTGCTGTTTGAGTACGTGTACCTGCTCCATATCTCAACCCCAAACCGGTATGTGCTAACATGAAGCTCCAAAGGCTATTTGGTCAACTATGTGAGCAGCCCCGGCGGCGGCGACAAGGTCCCACGCTCCCTTTCAGCTTCGTGGGCTCCTTTCTAATCCGATACAGCTCGATCGCACAAACATAAACAATGCATACGTCTCGGGCATGAAGGAAGAGCTCGGCTTCGTAGGCGACCAGCTGAACCAGATCAACACCTGTTTCACCGTCGGCTACGTCATCGGACAGGTCCCCTCCAACCTGTCCCTTCACTATGTGAAGCCGAGGATCTGGTTTCCCCTTATGATGGTCATCTGGGGCGCCCTGACGATGTGCACCGCTAGCGTCCACAACCCCCAGTCCATCATGGCCATTCGGTTCTTCCAGGGAATCGCCGAGGCTTCCACATTTGTGGGCACCCACTACATCCTGGGCGCCTGGTACACGGAGCGCGAGCTGGGCAAGCGCAGCGGCATTTTCACCGCCTCGGGCCTCGCCGGAACCATGTTCGGCGGCTTCATCCAGACGGGCATCCATAGCAGCATGAACGGCCTGCACGGCCTCAGCGGGTGGCGCTGGCTTTTCATCATCGACGGGCTCCTGACTGTGCCCGTGGCCGCCTACGGATTCTTGTGCTTCCCCGACACGCCGCACACGACGACGGCCTTTTACTTCACCGAGGAAGAGAAGGCGCTGGCGAGGTCCCGGGTCCCCGAGGTGCAGGAAAAGTCGCCATTGACATTCAAGTTCGCCAAGAAAGTCCTCGCATCATGGTACTGGTGGGGTTTTGTTGTGCTTTGGATCATCGCCGGCGAGACCGAGTCCTTTAGCACCAACGCTCTCCTCAGCCTCTACATGAAGAGCCACCCGGTCGAAAGGTACACCGTCAGCCAGCTCAACAACTACCCGACCGGTGTACCGGCTGTCGGGATCGTCTCTACGCTCTTCTGGGCCACGCTCACAGACTTTCTGGGTGGCAAGCGGTACCTGGTCGCCTATTTCATTGGCGTCACTGGCGTGGTGACGTCGGCCATGATCCTGGTTGCGGCCCGGGACCCGACGAGCGGCGCATCCACGTCGGTCGTCTTCGGCGCCTACTACTGGGCCGGCGCCGTCTACGCCTGCCAGGCCACGTTCTTCGCCTGGTGCAACGACGCAATGCGATACGAAGATGGCCTGTTCCGAGGTGTCGTCCTGGCGGGTATGAACCTGGGCAGTAATGCCGTCAATGCGTGGTGGAGCATTGTCTTCTACGGCGCCTCCATGGCTCCGTGGTTCATTGTAAGTTTTCTTCCTGCGTACCTCTGCTCCGGCACGTCTGACCTACTTTCTGCTTTGAAACAGAGGGGAATGTGGGCCATGATTGCCAGCTCCCTTGCCCTGATATTATGGACCATCGGCCTCACCTACTTGGCGCGCCGGGAGGAACAAAAAAGACTTTTGCTCGCTGAGGAGGAGGATGTCGGGCAGCCGACGAAGCCCACTGTCAAGGCAGGTGCTATTTAAGGAGGTTCGGGCAATCAAGCTGAACGTAGAAAATCTGAAAGTAACGAGATCGGAACTTGGCAGGAATATGACCAATACGATATCGTTAGTATAACCTCCTCCGTAGATGTAGGGATATCAAGCAGGTATTGTATGCCAAGCACAACAGTACTTTTGGTGATCCTATATTTTACAAAGTTAAATGCCCAGCTGCGAACGCTACAGCATTTGGTTAACTACTTCCCGGAATCGAATTTGTCTCTCTTGGGTATAATTCTGTCATCACTACGAATCGCCATATTACCTCGATATGGATACCCCTTCCACTATGTTTTTGTCAAACGGTAAAAGTTTGTATTCCGCGTCCAGTCCGTAATGCCAAAATTTGTTAATCTGTAGAGGAGCACCGCAAAAATAATTTCAATATTGAGTCTCGGGATGTAGGCAGCTTCTGTCAGAAAGGATTTCTCGGAGATTTCACCTTCTGGGCAGTCCGGTGATTCGGGGAACTGTCTTTTGCCGTAGCCTTTACTGACAAACACTGGGAACTGTAATATATATAGCTTACATACTCACCGTTCGTTCCTGGGGCTTTTGTATTCTTCTTATCGAAATAGATTCACTTTCAGCGACGTAAGTAGATCCGCAACTATCATATCCGGTACAACGATAAAGCCAATATCGGGTTTTGCTCTATCCTTGTTCAAATTGCTGTTATCCGTATAGCGAGTAGTTGGAAAAGTCCGGTGATCTCCAACAAGATAAGTCAGAAATCGTGCTTACTGAATATCCTATCTTCGCTCGACCAAGTGTAGGAAGGATGGCCTTTGTTTTCGCGAAGCGAAACGCAAGGAACATATAAAGAGGTCTGTTTCCCCACTGCAATGAGCGTTTGATGACACCTGATCACTTCCATTCCATCCGCCAGAACCGCTATACCAACGACTAAACTTTTCTATAACTTTGAGAATAAACGATTTCGCTTGCATCAGGCACAACGAAGGCACACTAATTTTCACAATCCTGGCGTCTTCCGCTCTACAGATAGCTAATCAAAATAAAAGCAACTTTCCACTCGTAAAACTCCAGTCGGAAGTAAAACCTCGACTAACTTGAGAGCGAATATAGCTGCTTTTCTATAGCTACATCCTTGTTATATGTACAGAAACTACCCACGTAGACATTTTTGACTGTCCACCATGATGGAATACTGCTGCCAAAGCGGGCTAGGAGCCTGGGCTGGGACTGCTTCTACCAAAGACAGACACTTTGGGAATCTAATCAAAGTTTGGGGCGAATTTCGTTCGGCCTTTGCGAAACTTCAATATATTGTAATACTCCCCTTCCTCATGTTAAATCTTCACGCTTCCGCCCGTCCCAATACTGTTTATATTCAACCCGTACACCATTTGATTATATTGCCTCGAAGAGCAGCGTAAAATTCAACCAGGCCGATTCAGTGGACGATCCCAAGAATAATGACAGTAATACAAGGGCGGCTATTCTCATCTAGCAAACATGATTCGCAGATTACTGTTTCTCAAGGCCTTGGATTTTCGATATAGAGAATTCAACTACTTCGTTATCAGACAATTGCCAGCAGAGGAATCAAGATGGAGTCTAACATCCGACTATTTCTAGTGGTTAGCGTACTGCTAAAGCCTATTTCTACGGGAGCAGAAATTGCCCCAACAAAGCCCTCCTATAGTATGATTCAAAAGCGCGACCTCACTGAACAGAGGAACGCGCCACGGGAACTCGCCGTTTTGTCGCAGCCTCCTTCAAAGAAGGATAAACTTGAACACTATTACTACGAAGAAAGTGCGGGCAAAGGCATCACCGTCTACGTAATCGACCTAGGATGTAACACCGAAAGCAGTGTAAATATACGACCGCTCAGGAATTCCTGTTACATACTTTGAAGTGCTAATCCAATATTTTATAGGAATACCGTGGCCTAGATCCGGAACCACACTGGATCTTTACAGACTCTTTCGTGTCGGCTTCAGTCAAAGAGGACTTTGAAGCTGAAGGACACCGCACTTGTGTCGCATCCAAGATCATCGGGCCCATATTTGGGGTTGCTAAAAAGGCCAATTTGGTGGTTGTGAAAACCGGTACCGATAGCAATGATCATCTGAGCGCTTTCCGCGAAATCCTCCTAGATGTTAGGGAGCAAAGCTTGCAAGGGAAGGCTGTCATTAACTATTCATGCGTTTGTAAGTTTCTGTTTTGGCGGCGGCTGTTTGAGCTCCTGGTTTTAACGTTTTCTTCAGGGCGAAAACCTTCCGAATATCATGCAAATATAGTTCAAACTTATTTTGAGGATCTTTTCCGTGAAGATGTTGTCATCGTTTTAGCATCAGGAAACGACGTTACACCTGAATTTCTGGTAAAAATATGACTTATAGTCTTTTTCATTAGTATCGTCTTGGTATTTTTCTGTTTTTCTTTTAGGTTGAAACTAAGACAGCGCCCGCTATAGGAAAGAAAGCAAGAGCCGGCTGATATAGATTCTGTGCCAGGGCTGTTCGCTAGCAAAGGGCTACCAGTCATCAACGTCGGCGTTGTGAATGGCAAGGGAAGCAATGCCAGCTTTTCCCAGGGCGGTCCCCACTGCCACGTTATGGCACCGGGGGTAGGGATCAGTTGCCCTGCTAGTGCCCCTGACACAATAAGGCATGCAACCGGCACGGCGTTCGGTTAGTCTATACCCTCATGTTTGTTATCTGCGGCTTCATTGACCATTAACAACATTCAGGAGCGCCTGCCGTTGCCGGCCTAGCAGTTTACTTCCTTGGTCTAGGAGCAGAAAAATATCCAGAGCTTTTTGAAAGAGGCAGAGTGGCATTTAATATGAGAACACTGCTTACTGACAAGGCATATCCGCGAGTCGAGGGCCAAGGGCGGGTTATTTGGAACGGCGAAAATGGCGATGACGGGAGATAATGACTTTTTTTCGGCAGAGTCGTCAAATAGTAGGGGTATAGTTACCTTATAATTTATCGGGAGAGTTTCTTTATTTGTACATCTTATTGTAGATGTAGGAGCAAGGCGCATAAAGCCAGAGAGATCATGGATGTAACTGAAGCCAAAGCCGTACACGAACTGCATGAGTGATGCCCCGCCTCCGGCACGTCGACTTCTGCCAACGCACTTGTTTCATCTACTTCCCAGAGACAAGCCATATTTAAAAACGAGCAGGGTTACATTATGTGATTCAGAGTACTTCCAAAACTCCAAGAACGCGAGAGGATGGGTAGTGGCGCTCGAACTCCCCGTTCCCGAGTTAGCCAAGAGACCCCTTACCCACCACAGCATGGAGCGCCGCCAGCTTCGCTTTATCGGATGCCGCGTCTTCGTCGATGACGGCATCTTCCGGCTTTTGGCTTTCCAGAACATGCCTCCAAAGCCATACGTCGCCGTCTCCTACGTCCGGAAAGGTTTGTCACCGTACCCAGGCGATCGTCTTGATGGGTACATGACCTTTTCTGCCAAGTCAGTGCGTGTGACGAATGTCGAAAAGCAAGGTGAGGGTATACATGCCATTGGAGACACTCGTACTCGGCCTCTGTCCGTTTCCATAACATATACGGGATTCGTGTCATAGGCATATTAACTGACTACAAATCACCGCAGCTGAACACAAGGGACTGGGTGAGACCATCCTGGCTAACAACTTGCTTGTATCCTTTGAGCCCGAAGAGTCAACACAAATTGCCTTTATTGATCTAGTTGGGGAGGACCAACTCACAGGCATGTAAACAGAGTCGTTGGATTCTGCATCGAGATTGAGAGAAATGTCACGACAAACGGCGGCTCGATGCTATGCTTCGTGATGCGAGAGGATAGGGCCCTAACATTCGTGCAGCAGCACGCCCCTGACAAATTGCATGTCGTGGGATACGGGGTAACATCCTCTCGGGCAACTGAAAGTTGGGTATCAAGGAAGATCATCGTCGGAGGTTCAAATCCCGTCTTGTATAACAAAGGAAATTTAAATGGAAAGATTAGCCTCCGTTGTCAGTTCTTGCGATTCGCGAAGTCACACCCAAGCTGATGTGCGCAGTTACCATCCGCAACTTCATTCCTTGTCTACCTGCCCTTGGCTGGTAGCTTTCTCAATGACGTATGTCTCGCATTCTTCCACCATCTTGTCCAGTTTTTCAGCTCGGAACGGCCATGAGGGGTCGCTCCGGGACCCCGCCCCGTGAGGCGACCTTGACCCGGCCCCACTCTCGCCTGACGTTCCCGTGCCAGACTGACCGGTGGGCGGCCATTCCGATGTCACAAAGGACAACTATACGGAATCGAAATACAGGGCCGTCCTCGGGGGAAGCCTGACCTTTGCCCGCCGCCTCGCTCCAGCTCGAAAGAGGGAACGAACTTTGCTGAGGCCCGCGATTCCAGCTGGCAGGCTCGCCCTTTTGCAGGGGATCCAGACATTTTGCAATTCTACATGGAACTGGGTCTGAGCAAATGTTCGAACAAGGTTTTATCGTCGTTTGTTTTGTTTGTTTTGACGTGGGGTACACGACAAACATTAGACACGGGCGCCTGTTGCGATTGCGCTAGTTCGAGCAAGTATTTGCCCAAAGCGGAGAAACAATTGACGCGCCAGGGAGACGTCGAGCGCGACAACTACCTCAAAAGCTGGCTTTGCGTTGGTTTTCATGCTCATGATTCGCAATCGTCCACAACAAGCTTTCTTCACGCGGGGCTGTTGATGTCTGATACTGCATTGTATTAGAAGTTGCACTTCGATATACTCGGCGTCGTCGCCATGATAACCCCTCAACATCCCCACCCCCGCTTCCCGCCCGTGGCCTGATAAGACCGTCTATTAAAGGCCATGATGTTTGCTGCGTTGACCCAGGCGCGCTCGGTAGGTCATCGTCTGCAGAACCAAGAGCCAAGATGCAGTTGCTTACTTCTATGAAAACCCGGACCAGCACCATACTCAAAAAGAAGCATGAGCTTTCCTTACTCGGAACCACGGGAGGGATGCGGCAGAGACATGACAGCCGGCAGCACGCGCACCAGATCCTCACGCGATGGCCGTCGCGGCCAAACTGCACTCCGTACGAGGTCCTTGAGCAGCCGACCAACGGCCAGTACAACAAACAGCGCTTCTACGAGTTAGTCATGGTCTACCACCCCGACCGCTGGATACATGGCACATACCACGACATCCCCAAGGCTACGAGGATAGAGCGGTATCGCATGATCTTGGCCGCAAACGAGATCCTCTCGGACCCGGTCCGAAGGAAGGCCTACGACGAACGCGGTGTGGGCTGGACATCACACCACGCCAGCCCCGCGCGTAGGCAGCAGGCTCAGACCTGGAGAGACGGTCATAGAACAGCCACAGCCCGAGATGGCCCTCAAAGATGGCAGAGTGGGAGATCAACGGAGGAGAGCGGAAATTGCTACGCGGAGTGGCAAACAACAGGCGGCCAGCAGCGGCCCATATTCATGTGCAACTACAGATTCGCCCTCGTGCTGCTGTTTTTCACAACTGCGATGAGCGGTCTACTTTGGGCTTTCGCTTCCTACCAGGCCAGCTTCATATCGAAACGACAAACTCTCGCTAATGTTAGGCTCTTGGAGGATCTCCATAAAATCAAGGGCCGAAGACATGTACTTAACTGGCAGGATCCGTGATAGTGAGAATACCATATGCGTCCGGAAGATCTTGACATTTGTTTGGATAACCATCTTGAGAAAACACATGCCTTTTGACCTGCCAAAAGTTTCCACAACACTAGCGAGCCATTGCTCCAAGAACATCTGTGCCGGCGGTCAAACAAGATGCACGAAGAAACCCAGGCAGGAGCACACACCGAGTGAATGGAGCAAAGTGATACGCGCCACAGTCACGCAGAATCGAACCTCGATGGCCACCGCAGAGAGCGATTTTGTTCCTTGGCATTTCGTTGGGGCTCATTTTCTCCGCGGACCTTCACACCCGGTGCTTTCGAGCGACTCCCTCATCTCCTGCCGAGTGAAGCCATCCGGCCTGATAATCGTACGCCACGATATGTGCTATCCCTGCAACTACTTGGTCGAATTTTTTTTGAAGGGGCTTTCAGAACTTGTTTGGTACTCATTCTGCATCAAACTTGCTGTCATGCGCCACTGCCCAGCAGATGATCGGAATATTTCACATTTTTACTCGGACGGTCGGCTAGAACCTGCCAATCTAGACACTCGTCGGGCTCTAGACGGTCGCTGGTTTGTGAGCAAATAAGGAGGATCCGTTGCGTCCGATGGCCAGAAACAGACTCATCAGCAGTGAAGCAACGGAGATTCAGAATGTAAACAACCGAGCCAAGATATCAGATACCCCCACGGTCAGATACACCTTGCAGATGTAAGACGCATCCTGGCAAGCCCAAAAGCGAGGTAAGAAGGGAGGACCTTTAGCCGGGTCGAATATGAGAGGGCGACCCGCCTCGTTATTGGCTCTTGTACCGCCCTGCAAGGCGAGAAGTGTTCTCATACATATGGGGCCTTCCAAGACATACTCGATCTGGAAGGCGTTCTTAGGTAGCACCACATCAGCTTACCGGAATGCACAAGCGGCAGCCCGTGGAGCCAATCTCGCGATTCGACCCCTGTGTCCTTTTCCATTTGGCGAGAGTCCGAACCAATCGAAATATCAAGCCGGCTTGGTGTGGGATGCGCGGCTGGATCCGCGGCCGCTTATGTGGCGACGGGGGCTCCCAGCATGCGCGGGGTCGGGAACATCGGTCAGACTTGGCGCTTGATGCCATGGTGCGGCGCTGTTGTCATCTTGTGTTGACGGCATGGGTATTATGGATATTTGACTTTGCATGCTCATTGTTTTTCTACCTTCTCTTTAGGCGATGGTGGCTTTATAGGCAGCATGGTTCAACCCCCTGCTTCACCATGTATCTGGCATCGGTGCAGATATCATCCAGCCTCCGCCACCGCAAAATACTTGGCCCAAAAATACTAGCGAAAGTACTATTTTTTGTGTTTCGGAGTATCGTTTGGTGAGGGAGCTAGCTCTTTGACTTGTAACCATGGCCCCTATTTGATAATACCAATGGTGGCCACCGGGTATACAGCCTTGGCTAGTGGCAACTGCATGCATCATTCACACCTCTCATTTGCTTTTGTTTCCGTGAAAAGCCAGGGTATCAGGGCTTAAAGACCGACAGAGCCAATAGCTACTACAACATGCTGCAGTAAGTCGAGCAACTCTGCGTGTAATATTTGGGTGCCTACTTTTGTGTTGCATCGGATAGTAGCAGTTGTAATAAGGGGACCAAGTAACTACTACATCGGTGCCTAGCTAGGTTCGTCTCATTAGAGTGAATTGACTTCTATTCTTCACAACCCGGTTAACGATCATCGCCATATCCTCCCTTTACGAGACTTATTTCTCACAGCTGTGACTCCCATATGTGTCCCGGGTGGGGGACGACTTGGCACAGAAGAAGCGAGCCCATGATTCTCCATAGCCTCGGAGTAGATGGACTGGAAGATGACCCGAAAGTTCCACAGATCGAAAGGGGGGCATCAGGAAGAGAGATGGAATGATGGTCAAGGAGACTATCAAAAGATCCACAACGATGTCAAGACGACAAGGACACGGTCTTTCAGAAGAACATAAAAGCTTGAGCTCCCGGCTCTATTCGAGGACCTTGAAATGTTCTCGTCTCCATCCAGCTCAGCATCTTCCTCCTGCAACAGCAGCAAAGCAGCCAGATCCGCACATCAAGTATCAAGCATTTCTACAGCTTCTACTTCTCCGCGATATAGCACCATCTTCCCCAATCAGCCAAAATGAGGACCTTTGCCCTCATCACCAGCCTTCTCGCCACGGCCGCCTCGGCCGTCGACCTGCACCTCGAGTTCGCAGGCGGCTGCAGCACCAGCGGCGGCGGCGCCTTCTGCCGCAACATCAACCCAAACACCTGCTGCAGCGTCAACGCGGGCACCTACTTCAGCAGCGGCTCCTTCAGGGCCATCCCTCGCAACTGGAACCTGCAGTGCCGCGGCCACGCCGGCCCCAACTGCGGCTCCATCCGCGAGCAGCAGGACAGCGCGGGCCGTGACTACGTCTGCTTGACCAACGGGCCCTTTGGCGGACTCGGGTACGGCTTCAACAACAGGAAGATGGCCCGGGGCGTGATTGCCCAGCCCGAGCTGGACGTCCGTGCCGCCGAGGAGGGCGACAACTGCGTCCAGCCCGACGTCGTGTACCTCGCCGACGGGACCCAGTACAACTTCACGGCCATCGTGGACGCCGAGCTGCCCGTCGAAGAGCTTCTGGAGCTCGGCAAGTCTGGCGCCTCGGTCGCCGAGGTCCCGGAGAGCTTCGCCACTTTCCAGCTTGCGCAGTAAGGTGTCGTCACCTGGCTGAGATGCGGGCATGAGCGTGCAAAAACGGCGTGTTTTCCTTTCTCTTTTCTTCTCTTTCTTCGTGTAGCTTGGCTTCTCGGCCGAGTCTGCATTGCTCTATTTTGCCGAGGGCCCCGGCCGCCTGACCTGAGGGCGTTAAACAATTTTTTACTTTAATTTCTTGTATTTTTTTACGTCAGATAGCACATGGCTGCATGACCAATCAACGCTCTGTCTCTCTGATAGCCCTTCTGGACCAGATTCCCTTTCGAGACCCCTCCGGCCACAAGTTGGCTGTGTGATGTGATGTGACTCTGCAAACTCAAACAAAAGCATCTTCGACTTTACTGAATGCCTGGCTACCATATCGACGCTATCCTTTTGGGCTACCGATATCGAAAGGACTCGTCCGTACCGAAGACCTAAGCAATGCAAATCTGCTACTGGATCTTGATTTGATTTTGTTTGCTTAATTTCATATGGTAGATCAAAAGTCATAATGTCACGCTCATATCTGTAAAGAATGTTGAAAAGCCACCAGTTAACACGGAGCTAATTTACCAGATAGCTCTATTAGACTAGTATGATAAGGCGGCATATAGTAAGCTCAAAGGAGTAAGAAAAGGACATCATGGGATCACATGACCACCACACTTGACATCACCGCGGACCCTTGTGTCGCCGTTTATACCTTGTTGGCAGATATATACCATCTATCATAGCATAGTTCCGTCTGCCACAGCCTAGATAGCGGTCCCAGATCGCCGAATTTCAATGAGCACTCTTTATACTTGGTTTTTCCTCTTCTTCTCAAGTGCGAGTGTCGCGACTCAATAGCCGCGTATTCACGTCGTCCACAGCTCTGGAACTCGCAACTTCCTCAGGCTGTAGCAGCAACCTCGGCCAAAAGAGCTGGGTTGGCCCTTGAAACGAGTCGAATGCGGAGCTTTGTTCACAGAAACCCCAGAAACTTACAAAATTGGTACATAATCCGTATACGAATCCTCCGCCTTTGTTATTAACTTCGAGATCCATGAGAAGTGGACAAAACGTTGGCCTCGTCGCCCACCGTGCTTGCCATTGCTTGCACGGAGACTAGTCTAGATGAACGGACGGCCGTATCCCAGAGCTTCGCCATGCTACCACGAAGATGGTCATTTTCGCAAAAAGGGATCTGGAAAGGAGGTGCAGTCTGGAAAGTGCAAGACACAAGACAGGTGACCTGCCTCGTGTGGCCTGGCTCGAGTGAACGGACGAGCGGCTGGAAGCCTTTCGCTCAGTCCTACAAAAAGACCGTCTACGTGGTCTTAGTTCTTCACTTGGGAGATGAGGTGGGCGGCAGGACAGATCTCCCGCCGTGTGTAGCAGAGGCGGCGGACCCCGGCTTCGCGTTCAAGAGTATCGAGGATCCTTGGAAAATGGCCGATACTTAGTTGGTCGGTCGGTCGTAGGGCTGTTTCGTCCGGGACCAAAAACAGATATTGATATTGATAGTCCTTGCTCTACAGATGCTGTATGCCATTGACTATCCAACTAAAACACGACACAATCCCAAATTTAGCACTTTCTGTAAAATTGTGAGTTAAAAGAATAAATACCAACAGTTAGTCCCCAATCGTTTCCAATACCAGCCCGTTACTTCTTTTTTTGCCCAATCCCCGTCAATAATCAAACGGGGGTAACTTTGGCGATGATTCAAATGCCCGCTCCCTTGAAGTTCTTTGATTTCCAGGCACTAGCTGAAGACTTTTGCGATATCCTATACAGGCAAATCAGGAGGTACCGGACCCGGACACTCTGCTTCCTTCCGGCTTCTAATTCGTGAACTTTTTTTTCTTTTTTCTGCAAAATTTTGTATTCGCCGGTATCTTTCTTACAACATTTAGCCTTGTTGTCTTCTTTAACATTATCAACCTTTTCGTTTTTCCAGGATAACAACTGTTGTGGACATTTGCCCTCGCTATTTTAATTAAAATGGTAATCGTTTAGGAACCGATCCACGAACTGTAGTTCAGCTACTCAACAGGCTGTGCAATATGCAATCAGTCTGCTGCTATATAATGGCAGTAAACAGCCAGGCGGTAGGATCGATTATAGCGGAGACTTCATCATTACTAATGAAAAGTAAAGCGCTGAGCATTAAGGGGGAAAATAGCTCTGTGGGTTTAACTGAGGTCTGCTGAAAGAATCCGGGGACGGCCGCCCGAAGTTACTTGAATTTATTCAGGAAAAGACAGTTCTACGCTTCATGGCTTCGTAATACAACTTTTGGCCATAGGTGAGAAATGGTGGAATAACTGAGGATTATTTGCATTTGAGATAACAAAGCAAAAGATTACAGATGAGAACATTTGATTCGACAAGTTGTACCTGAGTTATGTAATCAGTATAGCACCTCCTCTCCGGCTTATGGAAGATGCATGTATCGAACGAGGTCTGGGGCGTGGCTCCTTTGGATTCCATTTCATTCAGCCCGGACTGCAATCAAGTCTCTAACTTGACTTCGACCCTGTCTGAGGCTATTTCCAGGCCCCAGTCAGTGACGCTCGCATCCCAATTGCCTGGGTAAGGATGGATCGATCTGCATCTCGGTGGGTACCTGAGTTTTAATGGATTAGACTATACTGCAGCGGCAAGTTTATATATACGTCGGAGCTATAGAGAAAAATAAGTAGGTAAGTATTATGATATTTCTATTCTCATAGACAAGACAGACATGTGAGAAATATAGGCCATGAGAAGTTCAAACTAAAGCGAAAAGGCTCTAGACTGGGATTAGCAAGCATTTGCTGGTAGCAGGGGGCCTGAGAAGTGATGGTCCCTTTTATTGGATTGGGGTTTTCCAGCGCATCAGACCTCCTCATAGACATACTCTTTTAAAGGAGCCTTTCAAGCCTGTTGCTAGAGCATCATTATCTACGCTCTTCGCCAGCCAAGCAGTGCTGGACAAGACGCCTTCCCTTTTTTAGGCTACTATATCTCGTGTATGACTGATTTATGAAGAACCAAGTACCCCATATTTGGAAGGCATCTTGAGATGTTGCAAATGCTGCTGCCGGATATCTGTGCCGGCTTGATGGGGTTGCGCTACTACTTAGTTACGTACAGGTAAAGTAAGGCCGAGCGTTGTCCGGCCGGCGGTGAAGTGAGGACCTGAAATGCCGGGCTGTCCCCTCAGAGAAAACCTCCTATTATATGCGAGTAGTAGTTATTGACGACAATATAGGAATTGCCAAGACTTGACGTGCATGACCGACCCATGGAGCTGGAAGAATAGAAGGGCAGATGACCGTGCGATCCCCCACTTTTTCATACCGTAGCCCCTTCTCCGCACCGGCTTCGGTCGTTGAGCTCGTAGACTTAAACATGCCAGGCTAGTTCTTGGGTTTCCCCCGCAAGAAACAACCCTGCTCCTCTGGGCAACATGGGGCAGTTGCCGTAATGTAAAGAAATTTCAGCGTAAGTCCCGGAGAAAGTGGAGAGCGTCTTCCAGAGAACCAGTCAAGTAAGAAGACCTAACGAGAGCTGGCGGAGTGAGTGAACAGCCAAGAGGTGGTCCTTTCTTGGTCGAGCTCGGTAAAAGCCCAGTAGACCTGTGGATGTCTCCTTTCAAGTACCAGTCTGAATGCCGTCATTGTATACAGCACATGAATGCGCCCATCCCAGCCGGTGTTTTGCCGAACTCCGTTCTTGGCTGCCAAACCATAGCTACATAGGTAGGTAGTATAGTAGTATGATCTGATGACAGCAAGCATCCCCGAGGTCCAGTTGCATCATCGCCCCGGTAACAAACAAACACAAAGTCCGCAAGCAAAAGTTGCAGCGCCAAGACACGGACGCCATATGTGGGCCATCTTGAGCAATGGACGACGAAAACCACTTGCTTATATCAACTGGGGGATCTCCCTCGTCGACTACATTCCTTCTGCCTCCAACCAGCTTCCGTACTCAAGTCCCGAAGAGATTGTTTGCTCAGTATGTGGTCCGACCTGACAACCCTGGCCGCGGCCATACTCCCCTTGGGAGTGAGCTGCAACTACCTCCCTCTAATGAGCTCTGCTTCATATCAGGCGGTGACTAGCAGGAGCGAATCTTTGCCCATTTACAAGAACTCTTCCTATTGCGTCGAAGATCGTGTAGAGGATCTCATCAGGAGCATGAACATCCAGGAAAAAGCCGGCCAGCTCTTCCACCTCCAGATCTACCCTGGAGCAAATGGAACGCTCGACCCGGGCACGTCGACGCGGAACAGCACGGAGAACATGATGGGCGAGAAGTTCATTTCGCACTTCAACCTCGTCGGCGACATTACCGACGCAGCCGAGACAGCCAAGTTCATCAACCTCGTCCAGCAGCGCGCGCTGGACACCCGCTTGGGCATCCCCGTCACCATATCGACGGACCCGCGCCACAGCTTCACCGAAAACCTCGGCACCGGTTTCAAGGCCGGCGTGTTCTCCCAGTGGCCCGAGACGCTGGGTCTCGCCGCGCTGCGCGACCCGGTGCTGGCCAGGCAGTTCGCCGAGATTGCTCGCGAGGAGTACCTCGCCGTCGGCATCCGTGCCGCCCTGCACCCCCAGATTGACCTGTCCACGGAGCCGAGGTGGGCCCGTCTTGGCAATACCTGGGGCGAGAACGCCACGCTCACCGCCGAGCTCATGGCCGAGTACATCAAGGGATTCCAGGGCCGCGAGATTGGAGCCCACAGCGTCACGACCGTCACCAAGCACTTCCCGGGCGGTGGTCCTATGGAGAACGGCGAGGACTCGCATTTCACTTACGGCAAAAACCAGACATATCCCGGCGACAACTTTGACTACCACCTCATCCCCTTCAAGGCCGCCATCGAGGTTGGCGCCAGGCAGATGATGCCTTACTACTCCCGCCCTATCGGCACAAAGTACGAGCCCGTCGGCTTCTCCTTCAACAAGGAGATTGTCACCGGTCTGCTGAGGGAAGAGCTCGGCTTTGACGGCATCGTGCTCTCCGACTGGGGTCTGATCACGGACACGGTGATTCTTGGACAGGACATGCCAGCCCGAGCATGGGGCGTGGAGCACTTGTCGGAGCTCGAGCGCGCTGCCCGCATCCTCGACGCCGGCGTCGACCAGTTTGGAGGCGAGCAACGCCCCGAGCTAATTGTGCAGCTGGTCGAGGAGGGCATCGTCACCGAGGAGCGCATCGACGTGTCCCTCCGCCGCCTCCTACGCGAAAAATTCCTCCTCGGCCTCTTCGACAACCCCTTTGTCGACCCGGAGGCGGCCGCCAGAATCGTGGGCAACGATTACTTTGTGCGGATGGGCAACGATGCTCAGCGTAGAGCCTTTACGCTCCTCACCAACAAGAAGGAGATCCTGCCCCTGAGTGCCCAGCCCGCGACCAAGTTCTACATCGAAGGTTTCAACGGCACCCTGCTCGAGGCACGCAACTTTGCGGTCGTCCAGACGCCCGAGGAGGCCGACTACGCCCTCCTGCGTCTGCAGGCGCCGTACGAGCCCAGGCCCGGCGGCTTCGAGGCCCGGTACCACGCCGGCTCGCTCGAGTTCAACGCCACGGAGAAGGCGCGCCAGGCTGCCATTTACGCCGCCGTGCCCACCGTGGTCACGATCCTGATGGACAGGCCGGCCGCCATCCCCGAGGTCGTTGAGGGTGCGACCGCCGTCCTGGCCAGCTTTGGTAGCGGGCCCGAAGCTCTTTTGGATATCGTCTTTGGCATCGCGGCTCCGGAGGGGAAGCTGCCTTTTGACCTGCCCCGCTCGCAAAAGGCTGTTGAGGAGTCGAGGGAGGATGTTCCATACGACACTGCAGATCCTGTTTTCAAGTTTGGACACGGACTAAGGTATAGTGGAAAGTGCGCAGCATGAGTCGAGATGCATCAATCAAGATACAAGTCTATTGCGTATGATCAAGGTTTAGACCGGTCGTTATGACCATCAGTACTATTTGGTTGCGGTCTAATATAGGGCCGGCAGCAGTACAAAATGAAAAAGACTCCAACGAAAAGTATAATGCATGCAAGGCAGTAGTCCCAAGCTACTATATATGAGCTGTCATAACTACATGTCTCCCATCCGTGAGCCGAACGGAATGCCCTTGGTATAAGCTCTAGAATAGTTTGACATGTACGTTTGCCACTGTGTGCGGAGCGGTATCAAATTTCCTTTTTGCGACCCAGAGAACCTTCAGTAACCGTACTTGAACACTTTTCACTTTGGATGTTTGCTTCGGCTCTCGAAAAGACTTTGGTCACTTGAAGAATCGTGAGTTTTCCGGCAGGCGATCACCAAACACTCACAGACGTGCTTCCAGGCAATCCCCACGTTCGGATCACCGACTTTAATACCGCCGCATCCAATCTCTACCGAGGGATTCCTTGCCGGGGACAAATGTGCAGGGAATACAGCAACCTAATTTTCCCCTGTCGTGTCATTTTTGTGCTGGGGTCAGGCAAGTGCGGCAGTTGCCGAGATTGAAGGGTGAAACAGCGAGTTGCGCGGGATTCTTGGATAGGTACCCTAGCCAAATCTCTGCCAGTCCGAGATGTTACTATGGAGGGTGGGATGTGACAAATACATTGGGATACAGAAGGGGAAAGCGAGTGGGCAATGATAAACACAGGATGAAAAAATCATCAGAGCTTTGTAAGCGCCAGCGGTAGTTAAGCCTTCGGCGAATTGATGGCTTCCCTCCGTCAAACAAATCAGATTGATGAGCCCATTCAAGGTCCATTTCCTTGACCGTCCGTTAGCTGGTGCAAACGGATGAGAAATTGTACGCCCTATCTATATTGGTATAAAAGCGGCCACAGATCTGTTTGTGAATGGCCGAGGTAGAGGATGGCTTCAAGTGTAATATGAACACAGACATTGGAAACCCCTTGTGCGGCCAGGACTCCGCCAATGCGTCAAAGTAGGTGCCTAGCAGTATGAATCACTAATTCAAAGTGTCATATTCATTTTTGCCCTACAGGACTGGTTCTTTGGTTCGCTACGAAAGAAGGTTCAGACACCTACGGATATAATCATCAACTTGTAGCTCATTTTCAACATCAACTCATCGGTTGATCAGCCCGGCTAGCTCAATCGGTAGAGCGTGAGACTCTTAAGTCACATGACCTGAAATCTCAAGGCTGCGGGTTCGACCCCCGCGTTGGGCTCAATTCCCTTCCTTTTTAGTTTTTTGTTGCCTTTTTTTCGCTCTTATTGATGAATCGGGTTTTTGCCAATTTTTGCCTCGTGCAGAATGGTCGTTGGAATGCCGCTTTGCGTCTGATTTGTCGTGAGCAAAAGCGCAATTACATACAAGTGTCGGCAAACGCATCCCAACTGGCAGACACAGCGTCTCGAGACCGACTCTTCACATGGAGGACAGCCAGCCCAGCTCATTTCATAATCAGTTTTCTTCTCGCTTCGAAAACAAAGCGCATGGACGTGGCAACTAATTGATTGTCTGTATCCCAACTCTATCTATTCCTTGCCAAAGTCGATAGAAACACTCCTGCCCAGCCGGTCAGTCGTCTTCCGGATGCCATCCATATTCATACGGCCCGTCGCCTCAACTCGAAACCACCCCCGATTGGGCTGCCTCTCGGTCAACTTGAGACCCTGACCTTCTCGATGCGCTTCTTTTTAATCCAGCGAAAGATATTCTCCATGGTTTCGCGTGTGATTGTTCCTACAGCAAAGCCGCGTGAGTAACCGTTGGGAAAGCTGAGGTGTACGTCCACTTGCTGAAAGAGGAAGACGTTGCGCACCATTATGCTCGACGCGTCGGGGGTGCTATTTTCGCCCATGGGAATTCGAAACCAATCAGCCGCTGCCTCCCTATGACCCCGGTGCTCGATGCCGAATATAGTCCGGCATCCTTTGAAGGCGCTTCGGGGCCAGGCCATGAAGTATATGCCCTTCTGATAACAAGCAGACTTCGCAAAGGACGCCCCATAGAAGATGTTACGATGGGCGCTCTTGCCAGTCTTCAGGCCTTCCCCGAGGATTGCCAGCAAGTTGTGTGCGGGAGTGCCGTGGAAGGCTGCGTGTGCGGGCCGCCCATTTTGCACTCCCTCGGCGAAGGCTTGCTCAAGGGCGACCGTGGCACTGACTTGCACGAACTGGTGAACGTCGGTGGTGTTGTATGCCCCAAGTGGCTCGGAAACCACATACGGCACTTTCGCGGCTGCCGATGCCGAGGCGAGACAACCCTCAAACACAAAAGACAGCCACAGCAGGGTCTGATAACGGTCCTCGCTGCCAGCGCCCGTGCCGACTATGGATGACGAGGTGAAATTCTTGTCCAGCCCGGGGAAGGTTCGGACGGCCGAGTCGATGCTCCCCCACCTAATGTCTCTGGCTTTACCCGGCAGTCCGGGGCGCAGATCAACGCGTCCCATTCCGGACACACCCATGGAGTTGACGCATCCCAGCAGATAGTCCAGGACCAGATGATCGAGGAGCAGCGGCGAAATGAGGAGCTCGAGCGGCCACGAGGCCATGGTGTCCCTGCACGACAACGAGCATGCCACAGGGCGCCAGACGTGGACCCCCAGGGGCTTTGAGCAGACGACGCAGTGCGATGCGTAGCTGACCCGGGAAAGAGTGCTCTCCACGGCCTCCTTGACCTTTTTCAGAACCGCCAGATGCTCGAGCGACGTGCTGCCCTGAAACACGGCGTGGAGGTCCCGGCTTAAAGCGAGGGCGAGGAAGTTGTCGAGCGTGACACCTGAACCCTTGCAGCTCCAGGGGATATGAGGATAGCACTTTTCGGCGTTGATTTCGGACGAGCCTGGCCCGGCCCCGGAGCACAACAAGAGTCTGAAGCTGTTTGGTTCTTGGGACGATTGGTCAAGGGACAAGAACAACTCAACCCTAACAGCCTTGGGTCTTGCCTTCAAGGCCCAGATCAAGTCCTCGCTGTTCTTGAACTCTGGAACGGGAACCTCGAATTCGTAAATGGTGCCAAGATCGACCCTGGTGATTTTGAGTTCGTGACCAACGACGTCCTTGACCACCTCGTTCGACTTGTCGGCAGCGGCCTCCACTGCAGCAGCTTGTGGGTCGTCCGCAAGTGTCGCGACTGGCTCGCTGCCGCTCTCTGGCTGCT
The DNA here is from genome assembly GCA_031306065.1 of Pseudopyricularia cyperi. NCBI lineage: Eukaryota > Fungi > Ascomycota > Sordariomycetes > Magnaporthales > Pyriculariaceae > Pseudopyricularia > Pseudopyricularia cyperi. The sequence goes on along the minus strand of JASAOQ010006616.1, from coordinate 7,677 downwards.
GCTTGTTGTTGTCTGCATCCACATCCTCCCCACGGTCTTCTCTAAGGACATCATCGACGGTCTTTCCGAAGGGTCCCGCACTCGCGACACCGACGTCGTACATTCCAACGCCGGCCACGCCCGCCTTGTTGTGGCACTGGCCGTTGCTGACGTCGTTGTTGGCGTATTTGTTGGCGTCGTTGTGTGCGTATTTGTTGGCGTCGTCGTTCCCGTCGTCATTCTTGTGCTTTGTACACTGCGTCTTTGCCCGCTTTCGAAGGGCCGGGGCGGGCTGTGCCGACGCGGGCTTGACTCGATCGTCATAGTCGCCGTCGCTGTATTCCATGTCTCCCCTTGGAGTCTTTCTTGTGCGCGGAAGAGGTCTAATAACTAGCTCTAGCTCGGAAAGCGGCCTGTTCGCGGTGGTCTTGGGGGCTACAGAGGGCTTGGCAGGTGGCTTCTTCGCTGCCGTGTTCATGGTGGAAGCGGCATTCTTAGGCGTCGGCTTGGTCGCCACGACGGTGTCTGGGACTGCAGGAGTGCTGCCCCCTGCGGTTGTCTTGGGCGCTTTCGATAACTTTGCGGCGGCTGGCTTCTTGGCTGCAGTGGCCTTGGGGGCAGCAATGGGCTTCGTTGCCGGCGTCCTTGCTGTGGCGGTTTTCCTCGGCGCGGCGGTCTTGGGGGCCAGCCCCGGCTTCCCGGTCGATTCTGCCCTTTCAGCAGGGACCAGCTCGTCGGCAGCCTTTCTCCGGGCCCGAGTCCTGCCGGCGATAGGCCCCTGGGCAGGGTCCTCCTCGACTAGTGGACCCGTTTCGGCCTTCCTCTTGGATGCGGTCCTCTTGGCGGCCGGCTGGTTCTTCTTCTCTGCGAGAACTTCGGCACGTGCCTTGGCGGCCCGGGTGACTGGAGACATCTTCTCGGCGCAAAGGGGGAAAGGTGCTTGACGGTGGCCTTGCGCAGGGACAAGGGGCTGCTGCTTTGTCGGTGCTGAATATCTTTGCGCAAACACTGGTGGCGTTGCTGCTGCTGCTGCTCTGTTGCTGTCGCTGTTGCTGTCTCTGACATATGAATGACAATGGATTTATGGCGTGAACGGCGCCTTTATAACCGCCAACATGGAGCAGTGTCGTACGGTCATCTGCAGCACGGGAACCTGGAGTTCGTCCATGTTGCTCCATCGCGGACCCGGATGGTTCGTGAGCTCGATGCTGTTGGAGAGACTCGCGAAAAGACAAAGGAATGATGTTGGTTGCCTTTGCCTGATGAGCGACGGATGGTGTCGGGCGCAACAGCGACGTTCTTGATGGAAGATTAACAATCAACAATGGAAATTGGCCGAGTGTTGGTGCTTTAGCTGGTTGTTTCCAAAGCCAAAGGTCTGCGTGGTTCATATAACAAAGATGCTGCTTTTGGGATACTAGACTTCAGCGGCACGACTTGTCTTGGGCCATTGCTCTAAGTTGCCATTGTGGGCCGTCAACTTCTTTTCCTGTCCACGGACTCTCCAAACCCTCATCCAAAGTCTGACCTCGGGACAAAGGCTGGAGAATACACAACAGTCCATGGCTGAAAGTGGTGGAATCCTTCAAAGGCCTCGGCGGTGTGAGATATCCATTTATCGCCGTATCCAACAGACGATATTTTGTGCTAGACTCTCTTTACGGCCATAGTGGTTCTTTGCGAGTTATGGGAGAAGCAGACTCGCGAGATTGTAACGGAAGCTTGATATCAGTACCCAGCGGCGTGCCAGAGCTCGGTGGTATTATAGATACAGCACCTAGAGACAGTGCGTGGGTGGCATATTACTTGACAGCCCCGAGACATACATGCACGTCGCCGAGCACCGAAGGGCACTCTTACAGATCAAGACATTACTCAAATTGACAACTCGACATATATTTGACCATCAGCGCGTGGAGAAAACACAGCAACAAAGCTTCGACGTACCCTCCCTCAAATCCCCACTACGACGACATGACAAAGTCGACGCAGCTCTCGTACGTCTGCCTGGCGCTGGTGCCGAACCAGAACCACTGCACGACGCACTGGCCGGCGACCTTGCACTGCGTGGCGTCCAGCTGGGGCATGGTGACGGAGAAGGCGGTGTTGTTGGCCGGGAGCGAGGGGAGGGACTCGTCGGCGTACGAGTCAAAGACGATGAGGGGCTGGCCGATGACCGTGTTGGTGGCCGTGTCGACGACCGAGACGTTCATAGGACCCTCGTGCGGGATCGGGATCGAGGCGCGCATCTGCACCACCTGGCCCGGCGTAAAGGTCTGTACGCGGTCGGTGTTGTCCTGGAAGACGGCGCCGCGGCAGAGGAAGAGGTTGCCTGTGTGAGGTAAGAGGGATTTGTCAGTGATTTTCTTGATGAAAATAAGATAAAATTAGGAGACAAGGGAGCAAGAAAAAAAAAAGTCCGCTTGGCCACTGGATGGTGGAACTGACAATCTGGGTTGTTGGACTCCACGTCCTCGATGGGAATGGTGCCGTCTTCGAGGATGGTGCTGACGGCCTCTTGGCCGCACGCCGCGGCCATGGCCGGGCCGGGGAGGCGCGCCAGGGGGGAGGTGATGTTGCCGTGCGCGAGGACAGTCGCGGCGAGCGAGGTGAGGATAGCAATCTTGGCAAACATTTTGTCGGATATTCCCTTCCTTTTTATTTTGATTCCTTTTTCTTATTTGTCTTTTTTTTTCTTCTTTTCTTTTTGTGTCGTCGAACAAAATCGAAATCACAAACGATTATGACAGTACAGTACAACGAAAGTGGTAAAAAGTGTGACCGGCACTGATGAAACGAAACGTATCAAAAACAGAAACAAGGTTATTTCTTTAAGATACAAGATGAAGAAAGGAGTAGGGAACAAGAGACCAGACAGCAACCGGATTGCGGAACGGGCAAAGGACGCTTTTATGGTAGATGCACCCATGGAGCGGGTTCATGGCAAGGCACCCCCCCAAGTCAAGTTTCAAGGTGAGTCCCGCCAGAGAAGCCGCTTGGAAACCGGCCTGTCCGTCCCACACACCGTCGTCCATTGTCGTAAAAGTGGGAGAGAAGGTCGGCGCATGAGGGGGGGGAGGGGACCAAACCGCCATGGCCAGCCCTCCCGTAGCGAAGCCTCGCTGTGTGAGAGCTTGACTTGAGCACATCAAATTTGCGTGCGATGGAGATTTTAGTCTAGACTTGCACCCGCAAAAGCTTTCGAGGGGTGCCCTGTCCCGGGACCCAGGGGGTTCGCGATCTATCATGAGAGGATCCAATACCAAGACATGTGAGGCTGCTTTCTCTATGGGGCAGTGTAAATTATCCCATCCCAATTGGGTATAAAGCGTCAGTGCCTGGATTTGCCAAGACCAGATAAAAAAAGCTTTTGAGAACACGGGCGAAAAAAAAGGGACTCGCTGCCAAGTTCTGAGGCGTGCGACGTTTGAGGGTCGTCTGAACAGAGCACGCTTTGGGTTCGACTTGCATGTGGTACTTGTGGAACCGGCAACGTCCCGGGATGATCAGCCATAATAATACCGAGTTTGGAAGAAAAAGGCCAAGAGAATCCACGGGGCAACCCCCGTCCTCATCCGCTGGAGATCAGCTTCGGTAAAAGGTCCTGGCGAAAGTCTGCCTCTCTCTCTCTCTGATAGACCTGAGCACTTGAAAACAATCAAGAGTCGTGCGGCTTCGTCTTGGACGGAGCCAAGCGGCAATGTGGTGGGTTGTGGGTGACGATGGAGGTGACGATGCAAATCTCGACATGGGATGGATGTGCCAACCGGCAGACATAGGACATTTTTACTCAAGTACCTAGCCTAGATGGGTAGCTAATGCAGACATGTTGGCATGCAACTACACTCAAGTGCCCGGCAACGGTTCCCCAAAGCCAAATACTTGACAGGATTCTTGGCTTCTTGGCTTCTTGGCTGCTTGATCTCTACGAGTCAACATCGACACAGCATTTTGAGGCGTGTAACTCACGTAACAAAGCCAAAAGTCAATTTGGTTTATGCAAAATGGTTTACTGTCCACATTTTAACTAGACTAGTGAAATACTCGCTTACAATACCGTGTTCATATTGTTTTTGTCTATCATCCCATCCCATGCAATAGATCAACCCCACCCGCCATGCATCAGTCAACACAGTAGTAAAAAAAGAATCATTATTGTCCTTGACTCATCATCATCAGCCAAACTGCCAGCCCTCCTCCTCACAGGTTCTTCTCATTGACTAGCACGTAGCGGTACCTCGCCTTGCCCGCCTCCATGTCGAGGATGACCTGGTTGGCATCCTCCATAGGCCTCGTCTGCACGACGGGCTTGATGTCGTGCTTGGCCACGAACTCGAGCATCTCGCGGATCTGGCTCGGGCTGCCAATCAGGCTGCCGCCCATGTTGACGTTGTTCAATACCAGCGTGAAGGCGCTGACGTTGGGCAGCTCGCCGCCCTCGGGCACGCCGACGTTGACGAGGGTGCCACCCGGCTTGAGCATCGACAGGTACTTGTTAAGCGGCATGCCGGTGTGTGACACAGTGCAGATTATGAGATCCAGGGTGCGCTTGTGCTTCTTCTCCCAGTCCTCCTCGTCCTCGGTTGCGATGTACTCGTCCGCGCCCAGGGACAGAACCTCCTTGCGCTTGTTCTCGCGCCGCGACACGCCAACGACCTTATCCGCGCCCAGTCCCTTGGCGAACATAACGGCGAAGTGGCCCAAGCCGCCGACGCCGATAACGCCGACCTTCTTACCCGGACCACAGTTGTTGTCCCTGAGGGGCGTCCAAACCGTCACGCCGCCGCACAGGAGCGGCGCGGCGTGCTCCGAGGGGAGGCTGTCGGGGATCTTGATGCAAAAGTTGCCGTTGGTGCGGTTGTAGTTGGCGTAGCCGCCGTACGACTTGCCCTCGTCGCCCGGATAGCGGGCGCCGTACGTGCCGACGTGGCCGCCCGTTGAGCAGTACTGCTCGCGGCCGATGGAGCACTCGGGGCAGTCGTCGCGCATGCAGCTGCGGGCCTGGGCGCCCACACCGACCCTGTCACCGACCTTGATGTCCTTGACGTTGCTGCCGACGCGGACGGCACGGCCAACAATCTCGTGACCGACACAGCAGGCTGTAGGACGGGAGGTGGGGGTTCCGTGGTTAGCAATGTTGGCCCAGCCCAGATGTTTCAAGAGTCGTCCAGCTAATGAGACTTACGGTAGGGTGTTGGGCTCCAGCCGGACGAAAGTGTGTGAAGGTCGGAACCGCAAATACCACAGTGAGTGATCTTGATGTCGACGTCGTCCTCGGTCCACTTCTTGGGCTCAAACTCTCCCCAGCGCATCTTGCCGTTGACAGACTCGGGCGAGTCGCCCAGCCATCCTTCGAACTTGTAGTCGGTGGCCGCCATTGTGGTAGTGGTTCGCAGGTACGTGTTGGGTAGTTTGTTTTGGGTAGTTGAGAGTGAACACTTTGGCACAGCGGTCAGATAAGGTAGATGGTGCGAACTCGACTAATATAGACAAATCTCGGGCCCAGACCGCAAACCTGCACATGGTCGAGCGACCAGGCGGTCAAAATATGGCGCATCGTCCGACCCATTACCATCCCTACATTACGTTTGTGATATGTAATACAACGCAAAACCGAACCATCCGAGCCCGTGAAGAAAGAAGCTCGCAGAGGACCCTCACCGGGCGGAAAAGATTGCGAAAGGCCGACGTCATTGGCAATCCAGTTCCGCCAGACCCGCTCCCAAGGGACTCCTGCCGAGGAACGTCCCGGGGGGCCAAACAGACGAAGAGCGGAGAGTCCGGCATGAGAAACTTTGACGATGCGCTAACTCTGGAGCGGGCTCGGAGGTTTAGCGGAATTGAGAGCAATAGTGGGAAGAGCCAAGCAAGGGTATTATCTCCCCCCGATTTGCAGGGGTTTGCCACGTTGACGACATGGGCGATCGACGGGAAAAGGTTGAGCCAAGGTCAGGAGAGGCAGGAATCTGTGAATATCACTGCTTGATCGTGATTGATATGTCGAGAGGTGATTATGTCAGAGGGGGGCGGCTGGCGGCAAAAATCTGCCAAGTCTTGAATTCCGCGTACTTGGTAATACTAAGAAGAATTCTCTGGAATGGCAAAGCCACGAAGGAGTATTATGGGGCCCTTCCGCAGTCGCCTGCTCCGTCAGCAACGACCGAGGTAGCACGTGACGTGTAAGGTTTAAAATAGCTGAAGAAGCTGGACGCATGCCTGACCGATTCGGGCATGGAGACGCGGACTAATCGGCGACTTTATGATCGAGCGTCATAGACATATGAGAATGAGAAAAGAAGAAGAGAAAATGACGATGGGAGGAATAGATTACAGTGTTGCAAGGCAAAGCAGTGTAATCAGAGTTATAGATAGCATGGTCATTACGTTTTTCCTCCAAAAAGACCATGTTTGCAGAGTGAATGCCTGATGAAAACCAACGGAGCATGGATACTGTGATTTGTAAGCGGAGAAGCCTCGCCAAAGCCTGTGCTTTTCTTCATCTTTTTTTCTTTTTTTTTTCTTTTTTTTCTTTTTCTTTTTTTCTTTTTTCCACTTCTATATTTTCGTCAGCGGACCCACATCCTTGTGAGCATCTTATCCAAGATTAAGTTCCGTAGCAGTTCCGCCATCAGGCTGATGCACCCACACCTTGGATACTACGTAATCAAAGTCTGCTGCGACGGTTGATTGTTTATGAGAAGACAACGAGATCCAAGTGACAGCATGTTTGGTTTCAACTGCAGCTTCTTCGGCTCGGCTCGCGCTCGTTATGATCTTTGCTGAAGCCGCACCAATTGAATTTACTAGACTAGTCTAGACTGTAATTAGACCAGTGGATTAGACCTAGTCTAGTCTAGTCTAGTCTAGTCTAGTCTAGTAGAGTCGATGCACCGCCGCATGCGGGCCTCCCAATGCGAGCGACCGTTTGGGACAGCCGCAGCCAAGCCACAAGTATGGGCGAGCGAGGTGTGCACGTGAGGTGCTTCCTCCCTGGAAAAGCCCAGCCAAATTTTCCCTCGACATGGGCATTGGTTTTGGCACCTCAAAGTGGAGGGTGTGCAACGTAAAGCCCCCGTTTGCGTCTTTTTGCGAGCCAGTCATAACACTTCAACAAAAAGCCAACAAACAGCCCTCACGCAAGGGAGCATGTGTAACATACTGATGGAGAGGGGAAGGATACGTACGGGTGGTATGGGATGGGAGGTTCGAGTTGTTCGCAGGGACGAGAACGGGAACCAGCAAGTCCCTTCCTTGAGCTGTACGTCGTAGTTACATAAGCAAAACATGACAGTATTTCGAAAAAGGAGGGTGTGATTAATTTAATATGGGACTAATCATGGTCAGTACCGACAAAAGAGGCAGGCACGGGGAACGGTTTGCTATCTGTACTGCAGTTACCCACCTTAGGTAGGTTCGTTGATTAAACAAGGAGACAAGGTAGGTACGATTGCCCGCAGCCCAAGACCAAAACCTTGAGCTGCAACCAACCGCTGCCTTGGGCTGCCCCGGTCTCCTTCCGGCGGTTAACTTGCGGCGATATTCTGGGATGAATAAATCAGGCGCGCGCTGTTGCGATCACACATTCAAAACCTCAACGTCGTTCCTAAAGTATTTCCCAATTCATCTCAATATTGCGCGATTCTTGGTCCAAACTCCAAACGACAGACAACAAGACCGACGATATACAGACATAGACAT
>JASAOQ010006611.1:31305-45726 GCA_031306065.1 Pseudopyricularia cyperi | reverse complement strand
CCCCTCCCCCTTCTTCGTGAACAATGGGCGGCGGCAACAACCCCCCGGGCTTCCCGGAACCCAACCCGACAGTGAGCTACTGGCAGGACCCCCCACACCGCCTGGCCAACCACCGCACGACGGAGACGATCCCCTCCCAGACCTGGGACCACGTCGTCGTCGGCTCGGGCATATCCGGCGCCGCGACGGCCTGGAAGCTCCTCTCCCGCGACCCGGGCCTCCGCGTCGCCATGCTCGAGGCCCGCACCGCCGCCTCGGGCGCCAGCGGCCGCAACGGCGGCCACTGCCGACCGGGCTGGTGGCTGCACTTTCGGCGCTACGCCGAGGCGTTCGGCGTCGACGAGGCCCTCCGCTTCGAGGCGCTGGAGGAGGGCACCGTGCGGGACGTCGCGGCCTTTGTCAGGGACCACGCCGTGGACAACTCCTTCCAGGACGTCGAGACCATGGACGCCTTCACCACGGAACAGGGCTTCGCCGACGCGCTCGCCCAGATCGAGTACCGCGACGCGGTCCGGCGCAACAGAGATGGCGACCGGGGGCCCGGCTTCGTCAGGACGGTGCTGCGGGGCGACGAGGCGAGGCGCCACGCGGGCATGCCGGGTATAGTGGGCGCGGTGACGTACGCCGCGCACGTGCAGAATCCGTACCTGCTCGTCTGTCGGATGCTGGAGCTCGCGTTGGAGCGGGGGTTGAACCTGCAGACCAACACGCCTGCCTTGGCAGTCAGGAGGAGGAAGCAGGAGGAAGAAGGCGGCGGCGGCGGCGACGGCGACGGCGGCGACGAGGTGCTGTGGGTTGTCGACACGGACCGCGGGCCCCTCGAGACCCGCAACGTCGTCCTCGCCACCAACGCCTACACCAACAGCCTGCACGCCGGCCTGGCCGCGACGGGGTTCCTGGTGCCCGCGCGCAGCCAGGTCGCTGCCATGCGGCCCGGTCCGGCCATGGACTACAAGTTCCTATCGGGCCGCAGCGGCGGGCCGGTCGACGTCCCGACGGACGACTACTTTATGACCACGACGACGACCAAGTCTGGCAGCGGTGGCGGTGGCGGCGGCGGCGACGTCGTCTGGGGCGGAGGCCGCAGCCTCGCCGAGAGCAGCGAGGTGGGCGTCACGGACGACTCGGTCGTCAACCCGCGCGTGGCGGCGTACCTGCACGGCGCGCCGGGCGCCTTCTTTGGCGCCGACAAGTGGGACGGTGGCCGGGGAGGAGTCGGCGACGGCGACGGGCCCGTCGTCGTGCGCGACTGGACGGGCATCACGTGCTACACGCCAGACACGCTGCCGCTCGTGGGTCGGGCGCCCGGCGAGCCGGGCCTGTGGATGACGGTCGGCATGAACGGGCACGGGATGGCCATGGCGTTTCGGTGCGCCGAGGCGCTGGTACAGACCATGCTGGACGAGGGCGAGGAGGGACGGATGCCCGAGTGGTTCCCCCGGTGCATGAGGCTGGACCGGGCGTGGGAGAGACCCAAGATCAACGTGCGGCCTGGCTGGTGGACCAGGTTCCAGTGAGGCCGGGCCTGCCGTGCCAAAACGATCGCTGCCCCTTACTCCCGAGTCTGTGGGAGAGCTCGACGGCCAGGCTCGTCTGCACGTGCTGGCCGGGGGTTGGTTGAGGGTCGGATGGTCATCGGGATTGGTGGCTTTGGAACAGTGCCCCGTATTTATGATCTCAGGCACAGGCACGGGCCGTGATGCTCCCGTCTACTCGCCCGCCGAGTATGCCATAACATTCTAATGTCTTGTTTTTTTGCGCGCCAAGTGTGTACCTAGCAGCTCTGGACCTCCCTAATTGGGAAGAAATATTCAACTGTTTTATCGGATGAGCCGTGATGCCGTTGGTGGGACTATATTTCCCAGGCCAAGGTTAAAGATGCCGTTTCGGGCCCATTGCGGCTTTTTTTTTTTTTCTTTCTCATCACTTTCTATCATTTCTCTTTTACGCTTGTGTGTTTTTACAGAGATTTTGCGAGAAAAATCAGGGAAACGCTTCTCCCTAACCCCTTCTCCACACGATGTACTAGACTAGTTGCCGAAAGGTTCGCCATCATGCGTAAAAAGATGAGCACCGGGTGTCGCTTACTGCCTCTGTATCCACACATGTACGACCTCGACAAGCAAAACGAGGCCCCGATGCCAAGTTACAGCACATCGAGGACCGGGAACTCTGCGTCTTACAGGATCTTCCTGTCGGCATGTGCTGTAAGTGGAGCGCTTCGTCTGGCCACAAAGGTAGGTTGGGCCGATGACACCATGTCACGATGGTGATGTGCTGGGACGGTGGATGGACTACCTAGGCAAGTGGGAGTCGAACAAGGTTAACACGAAGCATAACAGGCAAGTCCAGCTCATGAATTATCATGGGAAGCGCGATTTGCCGAGTAAAGCTATTCGTTTTCTCCTTTTCGCAGCTTTTTTTTTTTTTTTTTGTTTCTTCAACAGCAACCGGTGCTGCGTGCATACCATGTATGTGTACGCAAATTGCCAACACCTTACTGCTTGCTCCTCGCTTATAAAACAAGGTCAAGCTCTGGGGAACGATCTCTCCCCCGCCCAATATCAGGAGGGGTCTTTGGGCCCGTTTCCACGTCTGAAAGCCGGTAGACTATCGAAAAAAAAGGAGATTGCTCCTGGAGCTGTTGCGGGCTTGTCATGACGGCGACGAGGCCGAAAGAGGCAGGAGGGGACCGACTCAAAGTGAACGTGCTTCGGAGGACGGGATGTGAGCAGTGCCGGGCTGAGGGTAGCTATGATGTTCACGTGTACTTAACTACATTGTATTATAGATTAGATTGCCTTTCAACACAAGACCATACATCCCCTCCCCCAACGGCAAGGATATGGTGGACAACGATACCCAGGCAAAGGACCCAATTAGTCGATAGCGGTCCAATACATGTGGACTCGGCAAGCGGCTTCATACGACATTACGCAGTGGGGAACCGCTTATTCGGCTCTGGAATAGCGAACCAAAACACCCTGAGGGCAGCATGAGAGGCTGAGTGGAAGACTGAGGGTCGCTGGAAGAGGCACCCAACCGGATTGTGGATTATATTAGTTTGGACATTATAAGCAAACAAAGGAGCCGTGCGCATCTTTAATGGCCCCGATGTACTATGTACAAGGATGTAGTTGCAACTTTGAACTCTCTCTCCACCTTCAATATTCTTGGCTGACGACCTTTAGGCCTTCGGGGGCCTTCGGGGGCCTCGGGGGGCACACCACAACGGTTACCGTCACCCACCACTACCACATCCACGCCCGCCTTGACCGTAGGTATCTTGCTTTGCTTTAGATTGGGAATCTCGCTGCTATGCTGGGCGTCTTTCGCAAATCAAAGATCCACGTGCTGGACTATAGGCGGAGGATCAATGGAGGCCTGATGATTCCCCCTTTCGGGTCGGGGGGCGGCACTTTACTTGCTGGGATCCGGCTGCTAAGCGATACCGGTTCCCGGGTGCATGTTATTGCAATCCCATCGTGACGTTCGTGGCCCAGGTTTCATGGCTCAGACCTTGTTGTCTTCGGTCATGCGGTAGGGGCATTGACATCGGAGAGGCATCCCGTCAGCTATATAACAGCATGGCATACCAGCATCTTGCTTCCACATAGTCCTTCTCTTCTGGTCCACCCCGCCGTCGCCACCTCTGCCTTGCATTGCCCTGCTGAATACCCTGACCACGATTCACTTTCGTGCCGTCTTACACTCGTTTCAGAACGACTTGGTTGTTCCCCAAGGCTACCAGCAGACAAACCCTTCAAAACCTCATCGGTGCCTCCCGCCCACAACATACTATCAAAATGAGGTTCGGACTTTCCAGCTTGGCCATGCCCGTTGTGGCATTGGCGGCGATCGGCGGTGCCAGCGCCCAGGCTAGCGGCTCCCTCAAGGTCCTCACGACCAACGTCGCCGGCCTTCCCCCCATCCTCAACGGCAACGAGGTCCCCGGTGACAAGGCCACCAACAGCCGCAACATCGGCGGCAAGCTCTCCTCGCTCGGCTACGACATTGTCCACATGCAGGAGGACTTCAACTTCCACGCCTACATCTACGAGACCAACAAGCACCCGTTCCGCACCGCCACCTCGGGTGGCGTGCCCTTCGGGTCCGGCCTCAACACCGTGTCCAACTACGACTGGATCGACTTTGAGCGCGTCAAGTGGGACACGTGCAGCAACTCCTCGGGCGCCGACTGCCTGACCCCCAAGGGCTACACCTTCATGAGGGTCCGCGTGGCCGAGGGCGTCTACGTCGACTGCTACAACGTCCACACCGACGCCGGCTCCAACGCCGAGGACATGGCGGCCCGCAACGCCAACCTGCGCCAGGTCTCGGAGGCCATCAAGACCCGCAGCGCCGGCAACGCCGTGCTCCTCTTTGGCGACACCAACTCCCGCTACACGCGCATCCCCGACGGCATCCCCGTCTTCCGCCAGCAGAACGCCATGACGGACGCCTGGGTCCAGCTGATCCGCGGCGGCGTCGAGCCCACCGTCGAGACCATCTGCGCCAACCCCAGCACCACCAACTACTGCGAGACGGTCGACAAGGTCTTCTACCGCGGCGGCCCCACCGTCTCCCTGACCGCCAGGGAGTGGAGCTACGCCAGCGACAAGTTCCTCCAGGACGACGGCAGCATCCTATCGGACCACAACCCCATCGAGGTCCGCCTCGACTGGGCCGTCGGCTCCTCCCTCCGCCGCTCCGACGAGTTCGGAGGCCCCCACGGCGACTGGTACAGCGACGTCGACGCCCTGGCCGCCAAGGGCAAGGTGCCCAAGGTCGCCGCCGTCCAGTTCCGCGGCGGCAGCCGCCTGGACCAGGTCTCGGTCACGCTCGCCGACGGCACCCGCCTCCAGCACGGAGGCGGCGGCGGCGACCCCAAGGACCTCGCCCTCGGCGCGGACGAGTACTGGACCTCGGCGAGGCTGTGCCGCGGCCAAAAGGACGGCAACACCCGCGTCTTCTACATCCGCGCCACCACCAGCACCGGCCGCACCGTCGCGGCCGGCGCCACCACCGGCGACTGCGTCGACTACTCGGCCCCCTCGGGCTGGCAGATCGTCGGCTTCGCCGGCAGGGGGGGAGACGAGATTGACAGGCTGTCGCTTGTCTACGCCCCGCAATAGATGGTTTTTTTTTTGTTGCAGTTTTTAAATTGTTGTTTACAATTTTTCTTATGATTTCTATTTGCATGTAACGCACGGCGATGCGTGTCTGCGTCTATTGGGTCTCTACAGCGATTTCTTCTACCGGTATTTTTGTCAATATTTAGTCTAGTCTAGTTGATTTCTAGCTTCCAATTGTATATATTATCCCCCAATGTCGATTTGTCTCCCGCTGCGCGTTGACTTTCATTGAACTTTTTTTTGCTCCCCCCTTCCTCCTCACGCTTCCCCGGCTTTACTTTGCGTGTGATCATATCTAGATCTAGACTAGTGTGTGGTATGTTTGCCTTTGCATTGACTGCCAAGACGAACAGTGGATATGCTCATCTACAAAAGGTGGTGGTGGTCTCGCTCGGATGATAGCGGCACCTTCGCACCAAAATACGGACCCCTGCCTCCCAGCTCTCCGTGCGCGGGTGTTGTATCCGAGAGGGAGGGTCGACTTCTGGCCGCCCTCTCTTCCTACTCCGGTATACCCGACAAAACTCTGGAGATATGAGCTACTCATTTGCTTACCCCAGCGGTGTTCTGGACCCGGAAACAGCTTGTACTGGGCTGGTTGATGGAGCCTTGGCTTGACTATGTCAACCTCTGTATTTCCTGTCCATCCATAGTGGTCCATTATCGTTACAAGTTTCTTGTTCTCTATAACTTTATACGTAGTACTACTTTACTTGCGGGATCAAGGTCGTAGTCCGCATTTGCCACAAAGTATAACCAAACTAGCCTCGCTGACCCCCGCTGCGCGCCTGCAGGCATCTCTCACCCGTGGCCAACTGAGGCATGCTCTTGTTTATATCTTGTGGTCCCCTGTATGGCTGCTCGTGGCATCCCGCGGACAGCTTTTGGGAATTTTGCCGCACGAAGTAACATTTGGGTCAATATTGGCAGCCACATGGTCTTGGCAACGACAAAAAAGATGCACACGCTACGTCGGGCTTGAATCGCATTTTTATTGTTTCTTGTAACCATTAGACACGACTGAGTCTGGTTTGAGCGGTTTTGCGGCTCGCGGCTGTTGTGACACAACCTGCCTCGCATGTGACGGGTTTGTTACCTGCCTACCTACATAGGTACCAAGGGATTTTGATATGCCTTTCCATGCTCACGCATGAATAGGTTCAAAAAAGGGCTGTGACTGTGAACTACCAAACTTTAAACGATGTTAAAAGCTTCCATTTTTGGCTGTTTTTTGGAATAGTTTATCTATCGTTTGCTGCGCCGTTGCTGGGAACATCCCTGATCTTGGTAATGGCACCCTCGCACCCCCCATTTTGCCGCTCCTCCGAGTCATTGCTTTGCTATACACCTGTAGACATGGTACATAGTATGTATGGTCGCTGCCCTTTTCAAGGGCAGCTTGAGACCGTACTTTTGCCACCCGAACTCTGACATGAGCCCCAGTGGTACCCGCGAATCTAGTCCTGTGCACGTTGTTACTGTATGCCCGCAGGCCCTGGTCAGTACTTTGCAGGCTCGCCCTTTACTACCGTTACCACCAAAGCACGTAGTCACAAGAGTGCTGGCAAGTCTATTGCTGCGTTGCTATTGCTCCTCAGTAGGCCTACCTACCAGTGCTCCCAATAAATCTTGACCATGCTTGTTGCAGTGATGCCCGAGTAACTCAGTATTCTCTAGGTGCCGCGATTCAAACTGGGTCCCTGCACTGTTGCGCTCATGAAAGGCGACCTTGCTGTTCTTACGGGCATGTGAAAACACGTTTCTGCATGTATCAACAGGGAAAAAAAGTGCAAGGAGTACTTCTACTCGCACATTGCTGAGCCACGATAGATGACAAGCAGTGGACTGGACGGCTTCCAAAGTTGGAAGTAGTCAGCTTTACCGAGCATATCAACCAACGGAACAGGTTCGCACAGCTCAAGTGGGCTGATAGTGAAAGCCGGTAAGGAACCCAAGCAATGACAAGAAGCAGCTTGACCTTGCAGCCATCTCGAATAATAAACCTCTCGCGGTCTCGCATGCTTGGGGGACATGCAACCTAGGACAGTTTTACTTTTCTCGTCGCCTGGGCTTGTCCAGCGATGTAAAGAAAGATACTCTGAAGCCCAGCACCGGTGACTACATGAAAGTTTCAAAGCCAGTATTGATCGTTGCCCTACGTGCCATACAACAGGGTCGGAAGGACAATGTCGTAGAAATTGGCACTGGCTTGTGCTGCTCAATATACGGCATAAATCCGGCGCGCACCTTATCTCACTCGACCAGGGCTTCGCCGGGAAGCTTGTGGATGCCCCTTTAAATCGGCCAATATAGTACATTAGGCATACACAAGGATAACAGCACATGTTCTTTGCTGATCAATTAAATAGATTAAACTCCGTTGAAAATGGGCGAGGAAATTGGTTGCAAGCGGGTCGGCAAGCTGGGACCGGAAAGCTTTATTACCAGTCTATCCTGGTAGGGTGGTGAGGTGGTACAGCAATTTACAGAGAATTATGCAGGCCACCATACTCGAGCAACAATAATCAGCGTCGAATCTGATACCAGCAAAGTACACGAAATGGGAAGTTTTGGCGTGGACAAACTTTTTGGCTTTGGCCCATATTTTGTAGCGATACGCTGCTGTGGCACGCCGGCAACGAACAACGTTGTGCGAGCCAGCCCGGATAGCCGGATAGCCGTTGGCAGCGAATGCTATAGAAAGTATGGTTCCATGCTGAAGCTCTATGTATTTTAGGGGTTGGGAGACTGCTGGTGAGCCGGTCTCACCACCGGTAGTTTCGCGAACGTCTATGAAAGACGGCCATGCGGACGGTATATGTAGGTAGGAATATAGTATAAATTTCAAGATGGTACATGTACATGTCTAGCATGCTATAGAATTATCAAGATATATTTGAGGGAATCGAGCAAGGGAGAGGAGCAGGATTGTATCGAACTATATTCACTGAAGGGTACTTCTGATGGCCCCCGTTCTCTTTGGCTGTAGACAGAAAGTACCTAAGGCAGGGGGGAATAATATCGGACATGGCTTGGATTTTGGCAAAGGATCGAGTAGGTTTAGGAAGAAACACGGCGATCTGGGGGGCTTTCAGCATATAAAGGCCTAGTTGGGCTGCAATAACAACAGCCGAGCTCAATATAACAAAGGATCATTATTTCCCACTGACCTTTAGGATAACATACAACTTATGCATTATTTTTTATTAAACAAAAACAAGCCTGAATCGAACAGATCATTCAAGATAGGTCCCTCCCCACCTCTTCACTCTCATTGTGCAGACCTGCTATATCAGACAAGCCCTTTTTCAGAGTGGCAGAATCCTTTACGGCGCCGCGCGTGAGCTGTGGGAAGAGGCTGGCTTCCAGGCCGTCCGCATCGAAGCGACTGTCGGCGATTCCTACTTTTCAACCGTCCATAAGGGAACGAAGAAGGTGTGCCAGTCCAACTTTGCCGTGCGCCTGAAGTCCGACGGAGCGGCGCCACTGGATGTCAAGCTGGATGCGGAGGAGCACCAGCGTTTTCTCTGGGCTACTGAGTCCGAGATCAAGACTAGGATGTCGGGCGGTGTGAAACTAGTCTTTACGAGGGAAGAGGTTGAACGCACAGTTCTTTGGTGGAGATGAAGAGAGGCACGAAATCTACGAGCACCCAGATATGGGCGACCCTGCTGCCGTCCGGATTGGGTTATTTCTCCCTGGCGACGTTGGAAAAGTCGCAAACGGGATCATCGACGTCTTCGGGTTGCTTCATAGGTTTGGAGCGGACATTGATCCTACGCGAGTTTACTCTGCTTCGCATGGCAGAAACCACAACATCGAGAGCCACAAAAACGGGCGATGGGATTTGCCCAGCGACGGCAGTCAATGGAAGCATTCGGGGTATAAGTCATGGCAAGATGTCGTTAGATGGAAGAAGAAAAAAGCCGCGAAGAAGCGGAGGAAAAACTGAAGAGGCAGTCGGATAACGAGAGCAGATAGACCACTAATATGCTGGTCCGCAAGATAATGTCGGCCAGATAGAACGAATCTGACAGATGCAGACCAAAAATCGAGACATAAACCAATGCCGAGATATGGGCCTTCAGATATATTATTTGCCCGATCATTGCAAGGTGGTAAAAGCACTTGGCAATGGCAGAGTACCCATGGACCTCATGGCTACAGAATGAACTTGGACGTACACACTATGCTTTCTTCCAGCATCGTTTATCATCCTCGCCAACCTTTAACCTGAAAATGGACTCTTCCTCATTCAAGTGACCCAGATTACCGATCTAGGGCTTCCAGCGAAGCATAGTCATGGAAGCCTTGGGGAACTCGTACAGCCCACTTCCATCCCAGCTACTCTCAGTGATCCCAACCTCCTGCTTGTCCTCGGTGTTGCGACTGCTCACATGTGGTCCGGTGACGGTGTATACACACACACGGTCGCCCTCAGCCAACCCCACACCATCCAGCCGAGTTGAGAAGGCCCTCTCTTGATGGATGTTGACCACAACCATGGAGACGATCCCATCATCGTCAACGGACGCGCTGACATCCAGCCAGGGCGTCTCGATGGTGCCCCTGATCCACGCCGGCTTGGTCGGGCCGTCGTACTCGCCGCTTTGCACGTGCACGGCGACCGTGTGGCCCCTCATGTGCCTGCTGAACAGGAGCAGCGGCCACCAGGTCGTCTGCTTGTAGATGCCCTTGGCCGTCGTCATGAGCGGCGAGATGACGTTGACGGACTGCGCAATGTTGGCCATGCCGATGTGCCCGGCCTGGCGAACAAGGACGTTGAGCCACGCGGCGACAGCCAGCGCGTCCGACAGGGTGTACCTCTCCTCCGCGCCCTCGTGGCCCGGCGCCCGCTCCGGGTCCCAGACGTTCCACTCGTCCAAGCAGATCCTTTGCCTGGGCGCGCCCGGCGGAACCTTGTTCTCGATGCGGGCGAGGTCGATGAGGGCCGAGGCGACCTCGATGGCGCGCTCTGCCGACCGGGGAGCCGTGGCGTTCTCGAGGTGGTCGGCCGAGGCGGTGTACATGTGGATGCTGTGCATGTCGATGAGCGTCGAGTCGCCCTTGGCGACGAAGGAGGAGGGGGAGATGCACTCGTGCGTGACGTGGTAGTCCCAGGACGAGTAGCCGTTCTCGCCGCAGAGGATCAGCTTGATCGAGGGGTCGATGAGCTTCAGGGCCTTGGCCCACTGCCATGCCTTTTTGGCGTAGTCCTCCTTGGTCATCTGTGCAACCTGCCAGTCTCCGTAGCACTCGTTGCCCAAGGCCCAGTACTTGACCTTTTGGGGGGAGATGTCAGTTGAGGATTTATGACGAGGTGAGGGATACCAGGCACAAACATTGTATGGTTGGTATCGTCCATTCTGCCTGCGAAGGTTGGCGTAGTGACTGTCGGCACTTGAGTTGCAGTACTCGAGCCATCCCATGGCTTAGGGGCTGGTCAGTTCTCGAACCAGTCATGAGCAGCTTTTACGAGAGAAACATATACTAAGTATGCTTCGAGAACGAACCCTCATCCAGCGTGCCTGTGCCAAAGTTGAGGGCAATATAAGGCTCAGTCCCCACGATCTCGCACCATTTCATGAACTCGTCCGTCCCAAACTCGTTGGACTCGATGCCTTTCCAGGCAAGCTCAAGTCTAGGGAGCCAAATCAGCAACGATCTCAATGCTGTGGTACAGGTGAACTTGCGACGTCAGGGGCCAACCTTTTTGGTCGCTTTTCCTTGGGCCCAATGCCGTCCTGCCAGTGGTAGGTGGCGACGAAGTTGCCTCCAGGATAGCGCACGACGGGACAGTTGAGCTCCTTGAATGCCTCTATGACATCTTTACGGAAACCGCTCGCGTCGGATAGGGGGTTGCCAGGGTCGTAGAGACCGCCGTAGATGCATCGCCCCATGTGCCTGATTTCAGACGGTGTCTGGTGAGTGAGAGTCGCAGCGCATGGTGATTCGAGAGAAGCAGCAACAGCCTGTTGGACGGCCTGACGCACTCAGTAAACCCACCATACATGTTGTCTTCGATCTTTGCAATCTTGTGGGCTGGGTTGATGAATATTACCGGCTCAGCGTCGTCCGATTGTCGAGTGAAGGTTGCCATACTGCTGGTAGATAGTAGGTCCGTATTTGTCTCGGGATCCAGACTTGCTTGCAATGTACTTGGTACGCCAATGCAGAAAAGTCCGTAAACTGAGACTTAGGCACTATTTACCTGTGAGGAACCAGGGAACTGTAAGCAAAATAACGGATGCTTGCAACTGGTGATTTTGTCAAACAATATTAGGCCTCATCCCGTCGGGTGCGTGTCTCGGGTTGACCAGTCTCGCCTATCCACAATGGTGGCAATCTACTAGACAAACGCGGGGTGTACTGTTCTCATATTTTTGTGATTCTCATTGGGGCGCTTAAATACCTAGGTAGTATGCCTGTCATAAACATCTCGTCCTGTTGGTGTCATGATACTGCCAGTGTATACATCCCCTATCACGAACAGAGACCATATCAGCGCCAAAGAGGTTGTAGTTGTTTCTGGAAGCTGTTCAACATGTTCTTTTACGCTTGGTATCACTTGTTTTCAGGGTGGAAAGCGTCTTTTGAAGAAGCCGTCACAAACTTGGTTCTTGCCGGGTAAAGTAGGTTAAGGAGGAGATATCATGAGAAGAATGCAACTAGAAAACAGCTTCCCCAACTTGTACCCACGCTCCATGCTTTCTATATCCATTCAGCATGGCGTCCATCCGATCAAGTAAATGTAATATTACTGTCTTCATTTTATATTGGAAACATCGTAGCCCACAGGTCCCAAGTCTCGCTTTATCGGGTTCTGGGGCGTTTTGGATGGGGCGGGCCCCGGAGCGGCGTGCGGAGCGGGTGGCCGAGCAGGCGACGGAGCGTCGCCGCCGGGGAAGTATAGCTCGGGTCTATCAAAGGGTGTAAGACGAGGAGTCAATATCAGCAAGTTAGCGCCCGAGTAGAGATCCAGATTGCACACCGTATCAGCTGGGGACGTGGACACCATACCTACATAGGCATCTCTATAAAACCAGAGTACCCTCGCACCGAATGTGGAATGATATTCTCATTTGGGAGGCTGGCTGAATATAGTTGAAACTTGACACCCCAGATGAAATATGGTTTATATTAGTCAGGTAGGTAAAGTACCATGCGCATAGAAGTACCTCCTCCACATCTTGAACAGCTATTATATAACCTTCGCATTGGTTTAAATTAATTAAACCATTTTTTGCAACCCTTCCACTATGACACACCGTTCATCCCGTCAACTTTACGCATGGGATACGGGCAGCGCAGGTGCTGTCCACGCGGTTTATAAGCGCCTTGAGCGCCAATCTGATGAGATCCGGCAGACTGGCGGTTTCTAGAGAAGAGCCTATATACATGAGGGCGTCGTGTCTGTCTTGTCTTCTCTCTTTGGACCGACAAAGTCGACGCCCTCGGGTACGCTATACAGATGTTTCGCGGCCCTTTTATTCCCACAATCAGCATTTATACCGCTTCGAATCAAATTAGCTTTCGCTCTAGAAGGAAACTCTGTCTCGGCATGCATTTAAAATGGGGGCGATCGGCTCGTAGCGCATGCAAAGTATAATATATACTGGTTCAGCAATTTGAGCCCTATCGAGCAAACGTCTGGGAACGGACTGAAGGGTCGCTTACCCTCGCCTTGCCTGATATTCGTTTGTTGAAAAAAAAACAAATCTTATAAAAATGCGTAAAACCTTTTCTTCACCGACGCTCTTGGCAGACCACTTTTTCTTTGTGCGATTTTCTTGTTCTTTGGTCTACGAGAAGTGCATATAAGAGCTCTTATCTTTCTCTGCAAGTCTGCTCACCAGCCTCATCTACCCCGTATGTACCTAGGTAGTGAGCTGCCAGCATATATTCCCTATCAAAGCGGCTTCCGCTGCAGCGAGACACGGATCCAGATACTGGTCCAACAAAAAAACCAATAGCAGACCAATATCTCAAGGAGAAAGGGCAACCAAACAACCGCTTTCCGGCTCAAAATCGCAAAGCATGGCGATGGCGCAGCTGACCGACATTCTCGCCGGCAAGATGCTGTTGATCGTGTCAGCCTCCTTTCTACTAGGCGTCGCGCTTTTCATCCACTACTTTTTCCTCACAAAGGATCCTTTGGCCAAAGTACCTTATGCCGGCGCCGAGCTGGGTGGACCAGATGCGCGCAGGGAACAGTTCATAAAAGACGCCAAACCTATATATCTGGAGGCTCACCGCATGAAAAGAGTGGTAAAGATAACATCATCCAAGTGTAGGTGGTTCATTCTTTTCCCTATCTACGCAACTTGTTGCATGTCGTCTCGACCAAGTTCGTCTTCGCTAACTTGACAACCTGTTCAACCGACAGCCGCCACGCTTGTTTGCATTCCTAATGAGTTTCTCGGCGAGCTCAAGAAGCTGCCGGATGACACGCTTAGCTTTGCGGGTGCCGTGAATGAGGTTTGTGCCGCCGGAGTCGGGTCCTCAAAAGGTCCTTCTCCCATGGAGACTAAGCTGACTACCAAATGGCGTAAAGTTCATGGCCGGGGCATACACAGGATTAGATGGAGTAGACAACATCCTTGCGGTTCGTGATCTGGGTGACTTGCGCATTTTCAAGCCTGCGATCGCTCACATGACTCTTATCTCTATAGCATACTATCAACGCCAGCTTCACCCCTGCTTTAGGTGTGTCGACAAGATCCCCATGCCGGTCCGGGACAAGACTAACAAACAAACAGCAAAGCTCAACCCTGTCCTGACCGAGGAGGTCAATCGCACAGTCCCCGAGGAGCTGGGCCAGTTCAGGGACTGGACAGAGGTCAAGATATATGAAAGCCTGCTCCGCATCGTCGCCACCGTATCGGGCCGCGCATTCCTAGGTCCGGAGCTACGCCACGATAAAAGGTACATTGAAGTAGCTATCGGCTACTGTACGGCCCTTAACATGGCCTGCCGAGCCATCTTCAAGATCCCGGCGTGGCAACGCCCGTTCCGTGCACCGTTCTTGCCGGAACTGAAACATTTCCGCAGGCGTGTGGAGGATTTCCACAACCTGATCGAACCTATCGTGTACGCGCGTAGGCGGGCCCGGCGGACCGACCCCGACTTCAAGGCCCCCAGCGATATGCTCACCTGGCTCGAGGACGCCCAGGAGAAACAGGCGACGAGGAACAGCGTCTGGGACATGGCCAGGTTCCAGCGGGACCTAGGGTTTGCCACCATCGACAGCACCACTATAACGCTGACCAACATGTGAGTATCGGGA
>JASAOQ010006611.1:0-16979 GCA_031306065.1 Pseudopyricularia cyperi | reverse complement strand
ATATAAAAAAATAAAAAAAAAAAAAAAAAAAAGATCAGAAAAGCCTAGGGCCGGCCGTGTACTTAGCCGGCCGCCCAGCCTAGCCGTACCACCCCAACCGAATATAAAAGAATGCAGCGAGCGAGACACAAAGCACACCCACCAGCACGACTTGCGGTGACCCAATAGCCATGAGCTGGCTCGTCTCGATGCGAAACTTTCAGATTACGCTGCGGCGGCCAGGTCAGCAAGCGTAGGTTCAATGCAGCGTGACCTAATCTATCGTGGTACAGAGCCGGGGTCGGCCTTGTTTGTGATACGGGGTATTGTGAGATGAGCTATCTTGGACCCCCATGCACTTTTTTTTTCTCTTGTTCCTTCTTCCTCTTGGACCGATCGCAAGACTCCTCTTGTTTGCTGCATCTCTCGATAATGCCGGATAACTACAAGGGTCGTTCCCCGGACACGGCTGGCCGCTTTACGCTCCTTCTTCCTCCTCCTCCCCCCCCTTTTCCCCCTCCTCCCATTCTTTTTTTTTTCACACCCGGAAAGTGATGTTCTTGGTCCGTACCCACTCGGCCAGTCCGTCCTCGGCATTGAACCGCCCAAAGCCGCTCGCCTTGGCGCCGCCGTGGGGCAGGCCAGCCTCGTCGTGCACGCTCATGCTGTTGATGTGCACGGCGCCCGTCTCGATCCCGTAGGCCAGTCTGAGCCCGCGGCCCAGGTCACCGGTGAAGACGGCCGAGGTGAGTCCGTACTCGGTGTCGTTTGCGATGCGCAGCGCCTCCTCCTCCGTCTCCACCTCGATCAGCGACACGGTCGGCCCGAAGCTCTCGGTCATGTAGATGTCCATGTCCGGGGTGACGCCCCGGATGGCGACGGGCCGCATGCAGTGGGCGTTGCCGTCCTTGGCCTGCGCGTCGCCCAGGACGACCTCGGCGCCCTTGGCGAGCGCGTCCTTGAGCAGCTCGTGGTTCCTCGTCACGCCCTGCTCCTGCACCAGGACCGGGGCGTCCCCGCTCGACGGGAAGAACTTGTCCGCGCACGCCGCGAAGCCGGTCCGGAACTTGTCCGCCACGGCCTTGTGCACGATGATGCGCTCCGTGCTCATGCAGATCTGGCCCGAGGCCAGGTACGCGCCCAGGGCGCACTGGGCCGCCGCCGTCTCCAGGTCCGCGTCCTCCCAGACTATGGCCGGGGCCTTGCCGCCGAGCTCGAGCAGGACCGGCTTGAGGTGCTGCCCCGCCAGGCGGCCGACGATGCGCCCGACGGCGGTGCTGCCCGTGAAGTTGACCTTCTTGACGTGCTTGTGCGCGACCAGGGCCTCGGTCACGGACGCGGCGTTGTCCCTGCTGCAGTAGAGCAGGTTCAGCACGCCCTCCGGGAGCCCCGCCTCGGCCAGCACGGAGCAGATGCCCCACATGGTGCGGGGGCTCAGCTCGGAACCCTTGAAGACGACCGTGTTGCCCGCCGCGATGGGGAACAGGACGGCGCGCATCCCCAGGATGTAGGGCGCGTTCCAGGGCGCCATGGCCAGGACGACGCCAAAGGGCTCCTTGACCACCAGGGCGCTGACTTTGGCGTCCCGGGTGGCGGGGATGGCGCCGGTCAGGGCGCCGCCGATGCGGCCGGCGACGTCGAGCAGCATGTCGCGGGTGTTGCCGATGTTGAAGTTGGCCCAGTCGGCAGTGGCGCCGGTCTCGGTCTGCATGTAGCCCGCGAGCTCATCCTGGCGCTTGGACATGACGTCGGCGGCCTTGAGGAGGATGTCACGCCTCTGGCCCGGCGTGGTGCGCCTCCACTCGGCCAGGGCGGCGGCGGCGGCCTCAACGGCCTCCTCGGCGTCGGCTACGGTTGCGTCGCTGCATTGGTGAAGCGCCTCGCCTGTGGCCGGGGAATGGAGCGTGAAGGTGTCGGTCGGTGTCTTGTCCTTGCCACCGATGATGAGCGGCACCGTGTACGTGGTTTCTCCACCCATGGTGATGGGAGGGGTAGGGTATGTAAGGTTAGTTTTTGGTACGGGGTTCGTCCTATACTTTTGACACTGAACACTGCCTTTTTGTTTGGCTTTTATCTGATGAGTTTTAGTCGATGAAGACGACGTGATGCCCAGCACACAAAAAGATTGTATGGACAACCAAGACGCAAAACTAAAAGTGGCCACTTCGCCCCTTTTCAAACATCTTTACGTGCCAGAACCAACCCCGCCCACATCCCACGTCCCACGTCGGCGGGCCATTGGATGCTGGCCGTCTTTTAAAGGGTCTTCGCCGAGTGGCACAAGTACGGTTGTATCGCTGAGGGTTCCGGCTGGGCCTGGGCTGGATTCCTGCCGTGTGTGTTCGAACATGTTCCCCCGCTTAGCACACACATCGTGGCGGGGTCGAGATATTTTACTTTGGTACACAATGGCACGAAGGAGACAATATTCATATTCCCGTAGCCTGTATCAAGCCGCGTCTACGCTATAATATATCAAAAAGAAAACAAAGCTGAAAAGAAAAGAAAAGAACAGAACAGAATATAACAGTTGGTGAATAATGAATAATGCAGAAAACTCCCACCAAAAAGTACACACACAGGCTTTCCAAGCCGATATCCTCAAGCCTCTCTTTCGCTTCTCCACAAACAACCATTGCGTCATTCCCCCTCATGGCCCACGCGTCCACAGCGGCCAGTCTTCCGGCGCCGGGTCCCTCGTCTCCGGGTGCACCATCACGTCGAGCTGCCTCCATACCATGTACTCCACGGCCCAGCTGAAGTCCGCCAGGTACATGTCCTCCATGTGCCGCGTGTTCAGAACCCGCATTTCGCGTCCGACAAGAGGCGGCGCCATGTTTTGCCGCCCAAAGGATGAAAAGGTCTCGAGGACCCTATAGATCATGATCGGGCCCCTCCAGAACAGGTCCTCGTCCGAGATCTGCCCTACGCTGTCAAAAAGTCTGCCAAGACGGCGCCGGAACGCTTTCGGGGCCAGCTCTCTGATTATATTCGCCATGCACTCGTTGACCGGGTGGAGCAGCGAGTTCTGTCGCCGCACAATGTATATCCACGAGCCCCAGTGGTGGCCGTGAATCCGGATGTGCTGCGTCGGGCCGTGCAATTTGATGTGTAGGTCGTCCGTGACGTCGTGGCCATACGTGATCGTCGTCTGGTACAGGTTTGGCTGTACCTGCTTACGCATCGCGCGGTTTTGTACATCCCACTTGAGCCAAGTCGGTCTCGGTGGCGAGCCGTCGACCGGGAGCTCCATCACTATCACGCGCTTATAGTTGGGGTCTGGGATGGCATTGGCCGGGCGGTTCTCAAACTCTTGATACGCCTGGCAGATCGGGCCATGAATCTTCCAGTCGAGAGAAAAGCAATCTTTGGTGCAGTACCATGTTTTTGAGCAGTATCCGCATGCAAACGGCTCGGTCCTGTTGGATCTATTCAGCTGCAAGCTGTCTTCCCCCTGGTCTCGGACTGAGCATGCGTTGCTACCCATGGACTCGCCACAGACGTGACAAATCAGCCTCTCATGTCGGTGTCCGATCGTCATCTCTATAGCATCCCTGTACTTTGTTAGTGAAATCTTTTCTTCCTTGACATTGAGTGCCCAAAGGTAGGTCAGATAACAAAGTGAGCATCAAAGCATGTCTCCATGGCCCTTACAGCATTGCCTGCTCGTTTTCCTCCGCCTCGAACTCGTCTGTCTCAAGCTCGAGCGATAGAGTCACCGGAGACGCAGGGGCTGGCGGTTGAGTCCACTGCACAGGCTCGGCCGCAAATCTGTCTATTTTCGACTTGGGCGGCATGTCGTGCGTAGAATGAGGCTGTGAACACCGTGTGCGGAATCCGAATAAAGCTGCTGCTAGACGAAATACTCCAGACGAATGTTCCCCAAGAAATTCGAAGAGGTATAGAAGATATAGAAGATATAGAAGAAGGAGATGGAACTTTGCGTTGATTGGCTTCGAGAGACACCCTCTCCAACTTGGAAGTGAGGCACATTTCAAGGGAGGAACCAGGCCGTAAGCAAAGCAGTGAGCGTCCTGACACGGCGGGAAGTTGCGAAGCGTCTGTCCTAACCTGTTCCATTACCATACACAGAAGTGGGAAGGTCCTGTGCAGTATAATTGACCCCTGATGAATAACATGTTGCCACACTACGCAATTTACTGCAGATGCTAAAGGGCACATTATTAGGCCAACAGACTTTTTATCTGTAAAGCGCCCCTCTATATCATACACATAGATATCATCCTTCAACTCGCTTATACGAAGCCACTCGACAAAGCATCGTCGTCATCCCCCGCCTCGTTACAGGTCGAGCACCACGCGGCCCCGTTGAAGTGCGGCCCCTCTTGCTCCTAGCTATAAGGAATGCAGACGTCGATCCAGCTGCCCAGGTAGTCGAGCCTGCTCGATTGCCTCTCCTCGCGCCGGTAGATCTCCTCAAACTCCTCGTAGCTGAGCTTGCCCCAGCCGCCGCGCTTGCGCTGCTCCGCCTCGGCCAGGTCCAGCCGCTTCCACTCCCGGAGCATGTACTGTGTGAACGGGGGCGCGTCTTCCTCGTCCTCGTCCTCGTCATTTTCGTTGTCGTCCTCGTCGCCGGCGGCTGCATCGCGCTGCGCGACCGATTCAGTGTCCTCCGCGGAGGTGGACTCGCCGCTGTCGTCGTGCTCGCCCTCTTCCGCCGCGGCGTGGCCGTGGCCCTGGCGGAGACCCCCGGACATGCGGGCGTAGTAGCTCGCTATATCGGCATTGCTGTTGGGCCGGAATTGGGGCAAGGTGGGATCGAAGCTGGGGACGTCTGCGTGGACTTCAGGTTCGGTGCTTTGGCCGGGGCCGCTGCCATTGGTGGTGGGCGCTTCCGGGGGGTACAGGGGGATCATACTTTCGTAAAGCGGCTCGTACGTCTCCTCGCTGATTGCCATGGCGGCCAGTGCTTCCTGTTCCGTCTTTTCCATCCGCGGCACCGCCTCTGATGACGCCGAGGCTGGCTGGTCCCTTCCATCATCATCCTCATCCAGCGTAATGTGCTCAAAGTATCTCCTATACCGGTCGCGGTCTCCCCGCGTGGCCGCTGCCCTGACAGCGAGGTCTTCCTTTCTCTTAAACAGGACGTCCAAGAGTTCGTTGAAGGCCTGCTGCGTGATCTGGTAGAGGATCTCCTTGCCTGCGTCCCTCTCAGCATCTGGAATCTCCATGCCGCCCCACCGCTCCGGCACACTCCTGGAGGAAGTCGACGGGTTTGACCGTATCTCGTAGTCGTCCGTGTCCTCTGCAAACCGAACCTTGGAAGACGACCTCGACCGCGGGGACAGAGTCCGTCGTTGGGGTTCTTTGTGGCTCTTCCCGTGACCATTGGTTTCGTGAGACGCTCCACCCATGGCGAGAACGTCGTCTGCCGGATCCCATCCCTCTGGAGCGCGCCCACCCTCCTCCTCGTCCAGATAGAACTGGCGCCGTTTCCATCTCTCAATCAGCTTCTTGCGGGCGACAATCCTGGTTCTTCGAGAGTTGCGCGCGCGCAGCAAGTCGTCCTGCTCGTCTGGATCGTGCGAAAATTGCAGGCGCTGGTCCTCGTCATCCCCAAGCAGTCTCCGCAACGGACCCATTCTATTGGGCTCAGCAGATGATTGTAAAGTCGTCGTGTTATTCCCATTGCCAAATACCTGTCCTGTGCTGCTTGACTCGCCGTTCGCGGCCTCCTGACTTTCTTCTGCGCCTTCGGCACGGTCTCGTTCCTCAAAAGCATGTAAGAAGCTATCGAGTGTGTTACGAGGCTCGTCTGTAATGACGGACTGGAGCTCTTGCACGCTTCTTGGGGGGTTGAGCAATGCTTCGGGATACCGCTCGGCAAGACTGCCTAGCGGTGGCGATTGAGCGCCCCCTTGCGGTTCGTCTGGCGAGAACATGGGCTCCACGAAAAAGGGTTGCGGGTGGTTGCCGCGACTGAAGAGGTTTGCCAAGATTGCCTCCCGAGTGGAGGTGTCTGGTACGTTCTCGTTAACAACGTCGGTCCTGTCGCCAGCCAATGCAACGTCGCCGTTGCTGTGGAAGACTTTGCCCTCCATGACCCTCTCCTGGTCTGGCTCGGGGACCGGGCCCTCACGACCAAAGAAGCTGCTCAAAGGCTGTCTGCTGGTGACGAGCTGATGGGCATCGGTGCTGCTCAGTACTTGATCCTCTAGGCCCTCGAGTATGTATTTGTGCATCTGCTTGAAAAGGACGTAGTATGCCCGGAACAGGCGCAAAAAGTCCCTTCTGTCAACATAGCCATCCCCGTCAACGTCATAGCCCTCAAAAATACGCCTCAGTTTGTCAGGACGTTTTCTGTATGCAAGCCCATGGAGGAACTCGGCAAAGCCAATCAGATCGTCGTTGTTGGTGTCGTAAAAGGCAAACATGCGGTCGTGTATCAGGTTTGGGACTGCGTTCCGGTAACCGCCCGAGGGCACTAAGCAACGCTCAAAGGTCTTGCGGTCCATGGCGAGATACAAGTCATCCGGATCGTCTCGCCACTCGGTGTTGGCGATGAAGGTCCACTGTTCCCAGAAAGTCTCAAGCTCGGGTCGCTCGAAGCCCGTCTCCCTCGACAGCTTGACCATCAAGTCGCGTGGCAAGACTCGCTGGCAGTTATCCGGGTCGCCCGGATAGACGACGGGCTGCATCTGACGGGGGCCAAAAGGCGGTGCGGGCACCTTGACCTTGTAGAAGATATGCGTCTTTATGTGCAGGCCCTGCGACTCGCACGTCTCGCAGAGATCAAAGTCGGCGCAGTTGGCGCACCGATAACGCACTCCGCGGATGGGCACTATACCACACGCGTTGCATGCGCAACCCCTGTGTACGTACGAGTTCCGGCGAGCGTTGTCCTCCGAGACCCTGAAGAGCAGGCTGACCATGTTCTGGCCGGCACGTTCGAGGGGCGACTGTGCATCGTCCCACCAGTCGGCAACAAGCTCCTCGGCGACGGTCTCGTTGTCCTCCTGTGGCTGGAGTGCTACGTCGCGGGGCTCACCGTCGTCGATCTCAAGGCGGTTCTCGCGGTCGGCATCGTCGTAGGACTCGGCAGAGGTGCTCGATGCGGTCGAGGCAGCGCGCCGCGGGGTTGGTCGCCGTCGGCGAATGGCATTACTGCGGTGCAAACTGGTTGGGGCGGTGGAATTCGAAGCGGCCTGTCGATAGGCATACACTCCCAGACTCAAGGCGGCGACGGCGGAGACGAGGGCGAGGGCGAAGCGCGGTCGCGTCAAAGTGGTGGCCATGGAGCTGCTTGAAGAATCCATGCTGCGCCTCTAATGAAAGCCAAAGCTACATCGAGCCGACGGCTGGAAGAGGCGCTGTCGCTGTCGCTGTCGTGTGTGGGGTGGTTTGCGTCGATGAGTGTATGTAGGTAAAGCTTTCGTATCTTTTCAAGGGACACGACGGCTGAAAACGGTGCTCTGTAAGCGCGGTGTGATGCAGTCTGCAGATGTGAGCTGCAGCGTGTGGGCCAAAGTCGGATTAGCGTGTAGCGCTGCGTCACTTGGAATTGAGATCGCTGGAGCCCACTCCCGTGCCACTGTACTTTGCACTGGGCCTACTGGTCTGTGCCTAAATTTCGGCGTCTTACAGCCATGAACCCTGTCGATCGCATGCCTCAAGCGGGCTGAACTTGCTGCCTCGGCTCGGCTGTAGATGGGGGTACGGAAGTTGTTGATGGTTGTTAACCCCGACATCATCGGTTTCTTTCCCTAGGGATTGCCATCATCTATACTTCGCTACCAATGACTGTTGAAACGCCACCATCCTGTCTCCTGGTATGGCATTAAACCCGAAGCTGTCGTAAAAGCCTCGTGCTCGTCCTTGTCTTATCGACCATCGCGCCCACCCTCGCCCCCATACCCACGATCGACCGCTCCATCCACAAACCCGCGATGTCCGAATCGAACGCGACGTTCGCCCAGGCGCAAGCCCGCCTTGCCGCCCGCCGGCAGCAGCGCGAGAACGAAGCCAGAGCGCGCGCCGCCGCCGCACAATCCGCATCCCGTCTGCGCACGCAGCTCGCCGCATCGTCGTCGCCGCTGCTGCGCGGGTTCGGCAGCTCGGCCCTGGCCTTCTGGGACGCGGCCACGTCGCGCGAGGGCACCAGGCCGGCCTTCCGCGTGGGCCAAGTCGACGCCGAGCTGCTCGACGAGGAGCTACTCTCCCAGCTGCGCTCGCAGGCCAGCGAGGGGCTGAGGTATCTGGGCGGTGGCGGGGCCAACGGCAGGCTGGGGGACGACTGGGCGCCCGAGATCCTGCTGGCCCTGCGCGCGGTGCTCTTCAAACTCACGATATGGGACCACGACGCGACCTACGGAGCGGCACTACAGAATTTGAAGTACACCGACGCAAGGAATCGGGGTCCGGTCCCGGTGCCGCCGTCTCGCCTACAGAAGGCCCTTTACGGCGCCGTGACCGTTTGCGGTAAATACGCGTGGACCAAGTGGGAGGACTGGCTCATCGACCAAGACAACGGCGGCGGCTATGAAGGCCAGCGGGCCAGACTAGGAGTGCAGCGGTTGTCGCGTCTGACTGAACTGGCCTCCAACATCCACGCCGCGGGCGCCCTGGCGTCTTTCATGGCTTTTCTTCTCAATGGCCGATATCGGACATTACTGGATAGAATACTACGCATGCGGCTTGCACCGCCCACGAGCCAGGTCAGCCGCGAGGTCTCGTTCGAGTACCTCAACAGACAGCTTGTGTGGCACGCCTTTACCGAGTTCCTCCTGTTCGTCCTTCCCCTGGTGGGAATAAATAGGTGGCGCAAGTGGATATCGCGGACGTGGAGGCGGACCAAGGACGCCATCACCGCGGGTACGGGCGCCGAGGGTGAGGAGAGCGAGAAGAAGGGCGAGTTTGCCTTCCTGCCGGAACGCACGTGCGCCATCTGCTACCAGGACCAGAACTCGGGCGCCAACACCGAGGAGGAAGTGCTTGCGGCCGCGGCGGCGTCGAGCGGCGTGATTGGCTCGGCGCAGACGGATATCACGAACCCGTACGAGACGATGCCCTGCGGCTGCATATACTGCTTTGTGTGTCTAGCCACGCGCCTGGAGCGGGAGGAGGGCGAGGGCTGGGTTTGCCTGCGCTGTGGAGAGATAGTCAAGGAGTGCAAGCCCTGGGGCGGAGACGTGCTGGAAGCACGATCGACGAGCAAGAGGTCTCCGGGGACCAAGGCGGTTGCTTTTGTCGAGGACGTCACAGTTGTGGACGACGTACCCGCAGAAACCCGATCCGTGTCCGGCGGGTACGATGCCGAAGAAACGGGCGGTGATGAGCATGACGATCAGGGCTATGGCAGCGATGGCAGCTCAAATGAAGGGAGCTCAGACCCCGGGTTCAAGGACTACTAACGTGAGCAGGATTTGTACAGCTGGGTGACTGGACGCGGAAGCCACGTCATGTAATTACATTAAATGTAGATTATGATGCTGCCAATGCTAGAAATCAAGGACTCGATCGTGTAAGACAACGAGTATCGAGGGAGTATCGAGGGTTTTTACCTGTAATATCATAGGATGGGAGGAGAACCAGCCTTGACAGTAGGTACTTTGTCGCACGGCAGAATTGTGTGTGGTGGCTGGTACCGACGGTTCGGACGAAGGCTGTCATCTGATTGATGGATCGCGGCCCGTAACGCACGTGCCCAGGTGGATCTGTCGAGGCCTGGCCGAAACGTTTAACCGTCGCGTGTCTTGGGCTTCCCTGCGTTGACGGCCAGCAGCAAAGGCACCGGCACTGGTGGCTTCGTCGACTGGGCTACAGCACCTTTTGTTGTCCAGGTCTAGCTTCATTTATAGCTTCTACCTTGGGCTGATGTTTGATTGCTTTTTTTTTGCTAGTGCGTCCCGCAATGTCCTCAGCAAATTCTACCTAACTCTCCATCCTTAACTGCATGTTTCTGAAATACCTATCTATCAGTCGTCTCCATCTCTCAGTCTACCGTACCTCCTTCTTCTGACTGCAGGCTTGGCTACCGGGCCGGGTGTCTACCCGAGTCCACGTGCAGTCACAAGTCGCTCACAGCTACCGAACTACCCTACCACCATCAGGAAGGGGACCCACGACGATGCCCTCCTTCTTCACCTTTCAGCAGGGCAGAGAAGATGCGCCACGGTCCGGCTCGGACGCGTCGCCGCTGCTAGGCCGTTATCGGGCCGTCCCTCAGGACAGACGGGAGGGCTATCGGAACCCCTATCGGGCGTCAGACAACAGCTTCCTCTCCCCCGCCAACGCCCGCCACAGCGTGCACGTCGGCTATGGGGCCCTTTTGGCGGCAAGGCTCGACGCCGAAGCGGCCGCGGAGGATGGCGGCATCGGCGACGACGGCTCGAGTGACGGTGACCTCGGCAGGTTCGCGGCCGCGTCGGGCGGCTCCGGATTCGCTAGGGCCGTGACGAAGGCCTGGCGCCGGGTGGACGAGCTCTTTGTCTCCCCGCTCCAGCAACCCGTGCGCAAAGCCGTCGACAGATGGTGGACGCGCTGGTCGCTTCTCGTCCTGCTGCCCGCCTCTCTCGCTGTCGCGTGGTGCGCCCTGCCTTTTCCGATATACCCGCTGCCCGGCGATGGCGACGCCCCAGACCGCTCCCCGGACAAGTCTCCAGGTCACGGAAAGGCCAGGGTGCTGGTCGACTTTTGGTTCTTCTTGTTTGTGTTCTACGGCTTCTACAACATGACGGCGCTGGTGTGGATCACCAAGGTGTTCAACTTGTACAACCTCAACTGGTGGCCCACGGCGCTCGGGTTTCCGGTCACCATCACCATAATTGGGCTGATCTCGATCCTGGCCCCTATACCAATCTACCTGTCCCCGAAGACACACTGGCTCACCATGCACAACACGGCTTGGGTCTCGTGGACTTTTTGTCTGATGGCCATGCCCGTGACCATTGCTTTCATCATACTCATGACCAACAGGCGCCACCTCAGCCTGCGAAAGTCGCTATCCGAGACGCAGCGGATCTTTACCTCGTCCTGGTGGACCGGCGAGCCCGATTCCTTGCCGTCAAGGGGCCAAGGGTATCGTCGCAGGCCAGGGCTCACCAACGACTCGTTCTTCGATCCCAGCGACGGCTTGCAGGTGTCTGACAGCCGTCATCACAGGGGCGGGATCTCCCGTCTACGGCCGATTAACCGCCACTGGCTACCGGCAAGCTTTGTTCGCTTCATCTGGTTCTGCCTCGCCTTGTTTATCGGACTGTTGGCGTACGTCATTGGAGAGGCCTATGCCGAGATCTACCTGCGGACGCTCCCGCACAACAACTTGGAGACCATAGTGTATGTGTATGGCTGGATTACCACAGTCTATCTGCTCGACGGCCTGACCGGCTGGATCCTGGGAGGGAACGACGGGGAACGGGTGGGCTCGTACCCTCTGAGCTGGATTTTTAAGCTGTGAGCAAGCCTCGGTTGGCGTCTGGAGAATTATTAACATCGCCTGAACTTGTCTGGCTAACCCTTCTTGTGCCCCCCGCCCTTTCACAGCTACTTCATGCTCACATACCAGACCTACGTGCGCGCGCTGTACGCCCGCCTCCGCTCACCATCCCAGTTCATCCTCCTGCAGGTGCTCTCGTCGACGACGTTGATCATAATCACGCCCATCACGCTCTCGGCCACGTTCCACTGGGTCCTCACGATCCTCCACCTCAACGGGCAGAGCTACGAGGCCTACCAGAAGCTCGGGGTGCGTAACGTGTTCATCCGCTTCGTGGCCGAGAACGCGTCCATGCTTACGTTTCTGGGCTCGATCCTGGTCCTGCACTTTGGGCCCAACAAGGACGTGTACCCTTACTTTGCGTTTGACGAGTACGAGGACAACGTCGGCGACGGTGACCACTACACGTTTGCGCTGACGCTGACTGCCTCGAGCGTCACCTGGGCCTGCGAGCTGGTGGCGTCGTTTGTGGTGGCGGGCCTGATCCGGTGGATCTACGGCGTCAGCGTCGTGACCGAGGGGAAGCTGGATCTGGCGGTCTGGCCTGAGCTGCTGCCGACGAGCGTGGCCGTCGTTTTGCACGTGCTGCAGAACATGCTTTTTTCGATAATCCGGCTGCAGTTTCGCTAGATCTGCTGATAATTTTGTTTGTTTTTTGTTCCTGTTGCTGGGCTGTGGCTCAAGACCTGATTCATGTCGTTTATGATGGCATTCCTAATTTGATACCCTTACAAGTTGTTTTCTTGAATTTCGGTGATGGCGGCATAGGATAAGTCCTTTAGACTAGAAACCTTTAGTCCAAAGTTTGATGTTTATTCTTCCAAGCGGCCGGCCGTGGTGTCCGTGTGTATGGCAAGCGTTGCTTACCCAGGGGGGTACCGCATGGATCGGATGGGATGGCGCAAGTAACGAGCTATACCCCGGGCCCCGGCTGGGGTCGGCCGGGACGCGGCCCCATTTGCCGGAGACACGCCGCGCATATTTTGTGCGACGTACGTCCATTAATTGCAGAAAGTAATGATCATGTTATGTTCTGACTGATTTATTGGAACGATGATTAAAAAACGTCCGGTAAGGACGGGGACTCGGAAGGGGGGGTTGGATAAAAAGCGGTGAGGGAATCCCGGGAGTACGTGGGGTATAGTAAAAGTCACAATGACGTGATTTTGGGTGGGAAAACAGTAGAGAAGAAAAAAAAAAGGAAAGAAATAGAAAGAAAGAAAGAAAGAGAGCTTTGAAACGAACAGCCTGCCTTGCCTATGCATAGCATGATTGGGGTTGCAAAGAAGTGCTGGAGTGCATGGCCAAGCTTGAAGGATCGACGACGGGCGGGATGGCGGGTGTTTGGGCGGGAGGCAGAGTCTGGACGGGAGGCAGAGTCTGGACGCGGGCTATTTGGTGTTGATGTTGATCTTGACTTTTTACGAAGCGTACCTTGACCAAGCTTTTAAAGTGCTTAGGTAGGTAGTTTCGGATAGTTAAGGACTGGAGTTTTGTGATGATATACGACGTATGGGACGAGTCGGGATTTTGATACACACCAGACGTTGGGTACCTACCTAGGTATGTATATGTAGGTATGTATGCTGACTTGGGGGTTTAGATAGGATGTTGATTGATGTCATGTTTGCATCTTTGGCGGCCGCAAACAAAGCGTTGAATCTCGCTCCCAACAGGCCATGCTCAGATGGGAGTGCACAAGGCGGAGAGAGTGAGTGCATAGTGCTTTTCATAAAGCATTGATGAATGCCCGCGTGTGAGTGTATGTGTGTGTGTGTGTGTGTGTGTTTTTTGGTTTGTTTTGTTTTCTCCCCACTGCAAAAGGCCAAGTATCGCAGTAAGAAAGAGTATTCAAGCCCCTTGTTAACCCCACCACATCCCACTCCATCCATCCCACCTCCCACCTCCCACCATCAACCATCCACCATCCCACCATCTCACCTCATGGTGTGTTTGCGATATGCCATTGGGTTTACGTCCAGGGCCCGGGTCGGTCGAGATAGCATATCGTCGGCCCTTCTTGTCGAGACGTGGCCGGCTTGTCTCGACTTTGGCGTTTCGAACGTCTCTCTTACCGTGTCTACCCATCATGTCCATCCTGCACAGTCATAGAGCCACAGCCTGCCAGCCCGGGCATAGGTCGGGCTCTTTGAATGGCAGCAGCTGGTATCCGACATTGATCGTTACGGGAACCTCTTTGTTCAGGGATTGATAATGCAAAGTGCCATATATAACCGGGTTCTTTGGCCGGCATGAATACCTAGGTAGGTAGGTATTATATTATATGTGCGATATGTGTGCGGGCAGCTCATGCAGTACTGCTACCCCACCATTACGAGTCTTTTTTTCTTTTTTTTTTCCTTTTTTTTTGCTCCTTAATTATACCTCCCCTTCGTTTTGTCTTTTTCCCTCTCACCCAACGCCAGCGTATTACCCCCCGAACTGGCAGAGATTTCCGGCTTTTCCTGTGCGTACACACCCTGTGGAGGAGGGTGTGCTTAGGATTTGATATAGGGGTACCTCGACAACTCCCTCGTTTTGTCTCTCACGGCCAGCAGTGAGCCTTAACATACTGTCTTTTCCCCCCGGTCACTGTTTACCGTGATAACAAACAACAGTGCAAGCCAAGACCGCGTGCTCGCATCCATCTTGCGTTGGACATCCCAGCCTGCCTACCACTATCCGTTTTGCTGATCCCCTCCATGCCTGTGCCCGCATCCAGACCACTCTGCCAGTCCGGTTCGATCCTGGACGCTGACCCCTGATTGCTTCTTCTCTTCTTTGTCCCATCTTACCCCTATCTTTTTAAAAACTTGTATCCCCCCCATTCTCCAAAGTTGCCCTCCTTCTCCCGTCCTTTGACCATGTCCTCCGCCGATCCCACCACAACAGGCCAGCCCGCCCAAGATGCCTCGCGAGGACAGTCCGCCGCCGCCGCCGCCACCTCCTCCGAACTCGCCAGTGCCAAGGTAACCCTGTACAAGGTGCTCCGGCGCTTCGCCGACTTCCCCATCGAGGGTATCGTCTTCATAGACATCATGCCCATCTTCCTCGGCACCGAGTCGCACATGGCCCTGCTCCGCGCCCTCGAGCTGCAGGTCCTCACGTCCTTTGGCCCGTCCGGCACCGCCAAGCCCGACGTCGTCGTCGGCCTCGACGCCCGCGGCTTCCTCTTCGGCCCCTCGCTGGCCCTGAGGCTCGACGCCTCCTTCGTGCCCGTCCGCAAGCAGGGCAAGCTGCCCGGCCCCTGCGTCACGGCCGCCTACGAGAAGGAGTACGGCAAGGACTACTTTCAGATGCAGGAGGGCGCTATCAAGCCGGGACAGAAGGTGCTGGTTGTGGACGACATCATTGCCACTGGTGAGTGCGCCTCTTGCCATTGATCGGGCCATCACTGCTTCCAGCTCTCCCTGCTACTGGACAAGTCACCTTACTGACTTGTTATTTCTTTCTCTACTACAGGTGGCTCGGCCGCTGCGGCCGGTGAGCTGGTGAAGAAGCTCGGCGGCGAGCTGATCGGATACCTGTTCCTACTCGAGATTGCCCCGCTCAACGGCAGGAAGAAGCTCGGGGACGTACCCGTGGTCACTCTGCTGGAGGAGGCCGACTACCCCCACTAGAACAAAGGTCTTGGCTTGAGATGGCTACGTTTGGCATGAAAAGCAATGGGCGTTTGGGGTTGCGGTTCAGGGGTGCAACACGGCCATACCTACCGCTGGGGATAGATCCGGCACTGCTATATCTTTTTTTGTTGCAGGGAGAGGAGGATCTACAACTATAACGATCCGCATCTCGATTAAAGATCTGATAAGAACATCAGACAAGCATAGTTTTGGATTAGTGTGCATGCTCCAGGCGCTTTATCGGCTGGCTCTAGGCGTTGAACTGGAACTGGAACATGTTTGTGGTGGTTTGCACACACTGATGCTGCTCTGAGAAAAGTTCTCTATTCGAATCACCCTCAAACATCCAATTTAGTCCGCGTCTAGCCAAGAGCAAGAATCGGCCTGGAGTTCAATATGAATCTTTGGCATTAGGTAGTCGGGGCGGGACGTAAAGAAGTGCAGACGAGCTCTGGAGCCCCGCTATGCGCAAAAAAAAAGCCGGAAGCGGGAGGTGGGGGGATCTGGACTAAGAAAAACAAAACAAAAAAGAAATACAATCATGACAGTCAGTCGCCGGCTATGCCTTGAGTATTTCAAGCGAACACACCCAAGAGTATGATAGCCTGATAATTCGGCTGCTGCAGTATCTGAAGAGTCCTCTCTTGCCCTATACGAGCTTATTCGGGAGCAAGACTGAAAGGATCTGCATCCAAGACAATCAGCCGCATCTTCACATCACCGCATAAAGTACCCAGGCCAGCCGCTGGTGATCTCGGACTGGCCCAATATCACTATACTCGTCGCCAAAAGAACCACAACACTCTACCTGAAGCCCATGATAGAAAGCCGTAGTTGGGGGCTTCAAAAGGATCAAAAACTATCCTCATCCCGATCCACAGCCTAGTCTAGTTCCAGGGGACCCTCCCCCCCAAACACACAAATTATGGCAGCAGCCCCAGAACAACAACAAGCACCGGCGCAGCCGCCGCCACAGAAGCAGAACGACCAAGCCGACCAGGACGACCTCTCGACAGGCGACATGTTCGCCCTGCCCGAGGGCTTCTACCCGGCGCCCCCTCCGCCGCGCACCGAGACGCACACCCTCTCCACGGGCGCCGTCCTGACCCTCCACCTGGTCGGCCACAGCGTCATGGACGCGCACCACGTCTGGAACGGCGGCCGCGTGCTGGCCGACCACTTCCTCGCGAACCCGGACCTGGTCCGGGCCAGGACCGTGTTCGAGATGGGCGCCGGCGCGGGATTGCCCAGCCTCGTGGCCGCGCACCTGGGCGCCGCGGCCGTGCTGGCCACCGACTAC
This sequence comes from Pseudopyricularia cyperi, assembly GCA_031306065.1. Taxonomy (NCBI): domain Eukaryota; kingdom Fungi; phylum Ascomycota; class Sordariomycetes; order Magnaporthales; family Pyriculariaceae; genus Pseudopyricularia; species Pseudopyricularia cyperi. The sequence goes on along the minus strand of JASAOQ010006611.1, from coordinate 622 downwards.
CCGGACCCTGACGTGCTGGACGCGCTCCGCCGCAACGTCGAGGGCTGCGATCTGCTCCCCGGCCCCCCGGGCCGGAGGCGCGCCGCCGTCGCGGTCCGGGGTTACGTCTGGGGTAGGGAGGTGGGGCTGTTGCTGGCCGAGGGGATGCCGGGGAGGCCCGAGGCGGCGGCGCACGGTGTCGACGTGCTGGTCATGGCGGACCTGCTGTTCCGGCACACGGAGCACGCCAACATGGTAACCTCGGTCGAGCTGTCGCTGCGCAGGTCCCGGTCCGCGAGGGCCTACGTCTTCTTCACCAGCTACAGGCCGTGGCTGCGCGAGCGGGACCTGGGCTTCTTCGACCTAGTCAGGGGGAGGGGTTTCGTGGTGGAGAAGGTGCTGGAGAGGAAGATGGACGAGGTCATGTTCAAGGGGGACGCTGGGGACGAGGAGGTGCGCAAGACGTGCGATGGGTACGTTGTCAGGTGGCCGGATGACAAGTGCGCGGACTAGGGGGGGAAGCAGCTTTGTTTGGTTCCATGTGAGATTATTTTCTTGAGGGGCTCCTTTTTTGGGGTTGGGATTTCTGTTTTGCGCAAAAAGCTGTTTCCAATGAATCTTTTGTCAATTCATGCATATAGGT
>JASAOQ010006588.1:39077-53025 GCA_031306065.1 Pseudopyricularia cyperi | reverse complement strand
GCCATCGGCTCTGTCCTAGCAGCAGTCGCGGTATTGTGCGTGGCGTGGTGGTGTTACTTGTGCTGGCGGCGCCGCCAGCGACGAGAACAGAAGGAGCCGTGGCGCCGCCGGCCGCGACACGACCCGTGGCCGCTGATGAGGGATTTGAGCGATGAGGCTCCCGGGGCACACGCTGTGCACAAAGCCGACCAGGCACACTCGGACTTGGCCGCGACGTGGTCTCCTCCGCCGGGGCTTGATGCTGCCGTTGCCCAACAGGGAGCAGTACACGCAGGACCAAGACGGCAACATATGTGGAGGGCAGACGACGGGAACCAGCAACATGAAAACATTCAAGGTGGGTCGTACCGAGCTCGGTCCGTATACATGTGGAGTAGACGGTTGTCTCCAGTTGCGCCCAGCTACTGCGCCATGCCTCATCAAATCAACAGGCTGATTGACCAACCGACTAGACAACCGACCTCGCTGGGAGCGCCCGGAAGACATCATAGCCATGACGCCACCATCCCCGCCGCCGCCACCGCTGCCACTGTCACGCCGTCACCGCATGGAGAACGCAGACCCAATCAGCCCTATGTCCCCCGAAATCCCAACCGTCTGCTTCCCAGCCGCAACCAGTCATCACAACACCAACGGCCTGGACCGCAAGAGCATCGAAGCGCAAGCATTGGAGTTGCTCGGCCCGCCGCAGTACCAGCAGTCCATCCGTCGCGCGGTCCAGCACCGGCACCAGCAGCCACGGCCCTCGCTCTCTACGCCACTAGAGCTAGACAGCAGGGAGATTGGCCCCGCGACGACCTTCGGACTGGGTCCGCCGCCTCCGCCGCCGATGCGCCTGCCCCCGACTCCCCCGAATGATGCTCCGCAAGGACCACGGCCGCTCTATCGAAGCCGCGACCTACGTAGTTATGAGGGTACGGTGTCGCGTAGAGACGTCGGTGGGGGCCAGCAGAGATCGCCCTTGCAGCTGGATGATCGTCAGAGACATCACATGGATTTGCCATGTCACCGCGCCACACTACGGGCTTTCCCAGGGGAGGTCGAGAACGGTGTATACGCGGGAAGCTGGTCGGACTTGAACATGGTTAAGTAATCAAAACAAGAGAGACCACTGCCAAACAAACCCAAGTCTTTTTTTTCCCTGGTGCCTGTCATCTTAGGCCCCAATATCGTAGAAAATGAGGGCGTGTCTGAGGAAGTTCTTGTGCAGAACAACCCAGAAAAGTCGTCTTTATCGCCAAACACATTCTTTTTTTCAGTCGTCCCAACCCAAAGTGCCGTAGTACGCCCTGCCATGCAAAACAAACAAAACCGAGTGAAGAAAAGAATAGGAACGAGAAGCACGAGCATAAATCAACTGCTCTACTCGAGCCAAGAAAAGAAAAACGAGATAAACAAAACTAGAATTTACGACCACTTAGTCGCAAAACTTGGAAAGCTCCTGGAGCAAATCTTCCAAATCATGGTCGTCAAACTTGTCCTTGAGTGATGGGATGAGCTTCTTGGCCTCGTCGCTGTTCTCGGGAACCAAAGAAGCTAGAACATCGTGTCAGTCGAGCAACATGAGTTTTTTTCGCCTATTCACATATTCACACAAAGGGACCGCCCTACCGATCTGAGCACGCTCAAACTTATGCAGTTCCGGCCTAGCAGACAGCAGCCGCTCGGCAGCCTGGACGTTCTCGGGCGCCTTGAAGCGTCGGAACAGCGCGAGGTGGTCGCGGGTCTTTTGAAGAACCCTGCATCAACGGTGGTTGTGTCTGACAGTTAGCCGATTTTTCATGTATCCTTCGCGCTCTTTTTGTTGCAGTCTTGCTTGCTCCATCAACATTGTTCTCTATCACGTACTCGGTCTCGTGGTATCGCTTCTCCTTCCTCCTCTTCTTCTCCAACGCTTCCAAAACAAGCTCCGCCTCGGAGTAACTGAGCGTCTCGACGCCCTCGAACTCGCCTAGCTGGATCGCGTCGGAGGCGATCTCCTCGCCTGGCGGGGGCGGCTTGGGGCGCGAGATCATCTTGGGCACGGCCGGGCCGCTCTCCTTCTTAGGCGGCATCGTGTGTCTGTTTGGTTGCGACAATGCCTATGTTCGAGTTCCGGGTATTCCGATTGTCGCGACAATGCGTTTTTTATTCGGTGCGAGAGTGACTCGTCGTTGGATTGTAGCAGTAAGATCGATCTTGGAGGAATGTGATAATTGTGTTGGCGGCCGCTGTAAGCCTCCAGTGCCGCCGAAGCTGCTTTTCGCTGTAGCGGAGCCGCAGGCGGCCCCACACAAGCACGCTAGCAACAACATACACTCATTGCTCTTAATCAGCCGCCGTCGCTGCTCACTCCCATTCCGCGAAAATCATTAGATGATCTGTTCTGTCCCGGCCTCGACCAAAGACAAATGATCTCTGCCAAGTACAGGAGTCACTGGAAGATAGTCCGAGAGCCCGGGCGGCCATAATGTGAGACTGACTTGTTTCCATCAGATAGGACTGCACAGGACACATCCCGCTAACGTAACGTTTCAAGGGTGGTCTTTGCTCTCATCATCATCAACAAGGCCGGTGGGCTCATCTACCACCGGACCTTTCATGAAGACGGGCTGAACAAGCTCTCGACCAACGACTATCTCGTCCTGGCTGGCACCTTTCACGGGTGCGTTTGATCCATGCTCGCATCCTTCCTCGTCCCCCGTCACGTGCCCCCCCTCATCACCACCTCACACAAATCTCCCTAAATCTCATCCTCACGATCTCTCACACAAACTGTAGCATCCACGCCATCACCGCTCGCCTGCACCCCATAAAACCCCCGCCCCCGGCGCCGGGCAACCGCCCGGACCCGCCCTCGGGGCTCGAGGTGCTCGAGACGGAGAACTTCCGGGCTCAGTGCTTCAACACCCTGACGGGCATCAAGTTCCTCCTCTTCACCGACACGACCCAGGCCAACGTCGATGTGACGATCCGCCGCATTTACGATCTGTACGCCGACTACGTCATGAAAAACCCCTTTCACCAGCTCGAGATGCCGGTCCGCTGCGAGATGTTTGACCGCAAGCTCAACTCGTACGTCCGCGAGATCAACAACAGGTAGCGACTGTCCGGCCGGGACGGCATGGGCTTGATGCGCTTCAGGGAGGACGACCAGATCTGGGTTTCGTGTGATGACTGACTCATATGATGTTGAGCAAGATGGATATGCATCAGGTTGCCAGCCTCGTTTCTGTTTGTAAATTTGTTTTTTGACGATAGGCAGATTATACCCGGCATGCGATTTTTGGAACCAAAAGGCCAGCATCTAAATGTCTAAACAGTAACAACACCGTGCCTGGCTGCTCAATCTCTTAACACGACCCCCAATTCCACTCGAATCTGCAACCACTACTATGAGGTGTCCATCTCATCACCGCCGTCTTTCTTCTTGTCTTTGCTCCCGCCACTGCCGCTGCCGCTGGGGCCGCCATCCTTGTCCAGCAACGGCGCCGACTCATCCTGCTCCGGGACGCCCTCCAGACTCGACTTCTTGGCCTGCTCGGCCTCCTTCTTGGCCTCCTTCTCCTTCCTCGCATTCTCTTCCTCCAGACTCATCCGCAAAGCGAGCGCAAGCTCGGGGTCGGTTGCAGGGTCGAACTCGAGATCGCCAAAGTCGCCACCACCACCGCCACCACCGCTGCCGGCCGCTGCCGAGGATGCGGCGCCCTCGCCAAAGATGGGTGTTGCGATGAGCTGGTCCGATAGCAGGTTGCCCGATGGCGGGATCACAACAAGGTGGCTGTTCCCCTCGTTGTTCTTCACCTTGGCGTTGAAGGCCTCGAGCTTCTTTGAGGTGTCGTCGTCCAGGTCGCCAAAGAGCACAAAGTCTACCGTTACGTTGTTCTTCTTGAGCTTGCCTGCCAGCTGTACCAGTGACTTTTGCTCATCCGATACGGGCGAGCAGACAAAAGCCACTATGCGGGTGCGCTGCGTTGTGTTTTGTCGATGCTTTAGAGCAAGCTGTGCGCGGTGGAGGAAGTAAAATCAGCATGCTGTTCGTTTTGTTTTGGATTGCCCCGCCATGTCTTCCACTACCTGTCATCCCAATCAAACAGTAGCCCGACTTACGCTTGCAACCTGGATGGCCGTTGCCAGGTGAGAAGATCCAGACACCTTCTTCCTAGTCCGGTGAAGGCCCTCCAGGATCTTGCCCTGGTCCGACGTCAACGTCACCAGCACCTCAGGGTCCTTGCCGCCCATGCTCATCAGACCGACCGACGACTCGGGGTTGCCGTTGGTGACATGCTGGAAAAGGACGTTGACGGCGTCGGCTTGAGCGTCAAATCGGGTTGGTGTGTAGTCTCCGTTGCGGCTGCTTTCGCTGTTGTCCACAACGATCATCACGGCTTCGAGAGGCATCGTGGGCGGGTATTGGTGGCCTGAGGGGCCGTCTGTGCCGCTTTCGACGAATTCGCAGCTATCGAATGTTAAGGGATGGGAAAGAGATCAGTTTCTGTCCCTGGTTCCCTGTGTCAATTATCGAATATGCTGGCGAGAGCGACTTGTGTGTTTGAAATGGGGGGTCTGGATGGATGCGAAATCGACGGTCGAGCTTCGGAGCTTGTGGTTTGGCTTCTTGCGTAAGGCGAGTTCAGCCTGCAGGTACGTACCTACACTTTGGACAAGCTCTTGGAAAAACGGACCCACAAACTACAAAGGTCCCCACATTTCTATGCCAACCAGGTATAGGCAAGTTTCGCTGGTAGAACGGTTTGTTTACATCGTCCATCAACCCCAGGGAACACCATTTCCAGGCGCGCCTTCTGCCGCATCCATCTTATCAACATATAGCTTTAAGCTCAACCCACCCCCAACATTTCAAATCACCAACATCCTCCGTCAACAAGAGGTCAAAGAGACAACATATCCTGAACACAAGCTTGCAAAATCACCATTCATTAACGCGCAACGCCTACAACAAACCACACAAACAATGCCGCCTGCTCGTACACGAAAGCGCAAGTCGCAAGATTCTGTGAATGATGAAACCTCCACTCCCGTCGCCGCGTTTGGCGAGAAGATCCCGACAAAGACAGGCAGCCCGGTGAGAACGCCGACCGGTCAAGGGCCTGCTAAGAGGAGGAAGATTGGCATCACCGAAACACAGAAGCAGGCCCTCATAGAAAACCTTCAATTAGAGGGTGCGCTTCACCCCCATGCTTCCATCCGCTGTTCTCCACGCTTTTGCGTTTGTCTGACACTATACCAAACACAGTCACGGAACGCGCGCGCAAGCTTCGCGCTCAGTGCCACCTCCAAGCCCAGAGCCTGCGGACGCGCGTCGAGATACGCGTCAACCGCGTCCCCTTGCCGTTGCGTAAGGTCAAGATGGGTGAGCTGCTGGCGAAATTCTCTGGCGCGGGCAATTCCACATCACAACAGGCGTCGAGTCGCACTGGAGCTGCGACCTCTCACCGCGCACCACCAGTCCCAGAGAAGGACACGACAAAACGGCACCTCTCGCAAACTTCTACAAACGCCGGACCGGCTCCTAGGGGCCCAGGCAGGCCGGCGAAACGACTCAGGTATGTAATGTCTTGCAGTTGGAGGACTTTTTCATTGTCCTGTTTACGACTGACATGACAACCGCCACAGCAACGAGATGGCCGGCGGCAACAAGGAAAACGTTGACGCGAACAGCCCCAAGAAGCGCGTCCGCGCATCCCCAGCCCCCGACGTGGCTCATAACCCGTCCCAGGTGCTCTCACCCACGTCATCCAACACACGGATCGTGCCACGCAAGCGCGTACCGCCGTCATCCGCAGCGGTTGCGCAGCCACCACCGGCGTCGCCCGCGAAGTCGTTCATCGCCCGCCCAGCATCGCCCGTGAAAAAACCGTCCCACAACATGCTAACCAGCATGGTCGAGAAGGCTCGGTCGACACGGGCAGCCGCGACGCGCAAGACGACAACATCTTCGACGGCCAGCTCAGCCGCCGGCAGCAACGCCACCCGAACCAGGAGGGCACCCGCTCCGACCGCGTCACGTGCTGCTGCTCCCTCGAGGACTGCGCATAGAGTTAGCGGCGTCAGCGAGTCCAGTGACGGAAGCACCTCCACCGTGGTCAGGAAGAGGGCCATCACCACTACCGCCTCCCAGGCTTCGACCAGGACGACGGCTGCTCCCGCGGCCAAACGCACGGTCATGGGCACGATTAGGAAGGGCGTCGCCGGCGCGACAACTCGTAAGGCACCCGCTGCAAAGGCCGCTGCACCTGCACCAGCCACCAGCAGCGGGCGTGTGCTACGAAAGCGGGCTTAATGCCAGGTAGCTATACGGCGGAAACGCTACGAGACAACCAGGCAATGTCTTGAACATTGTAAGAACGGGTCATGACCATGAGCGATGAGAGAATTGGTTCTGTTCACTTTTTGTCCCTCTTTACAAAGCTATGGAAGTTGCGTCACAACGGCAAACAGAAACGGAGATTCAATTGCTTGATTAAGTCTCGGCGTCCAATTGCAGGAATCTCTGCCATGCCTCTGGACTGACAGCCATTGTAATAAGTCTGAGCTCAAAACAGGCCACCGCGCCTCGGTCTCTTTCTTGGTCGAAACAGTGTCCAGCAGTATCAACCGTGCAACCCAATCTGAGAAGGAACTCAGGTGATGTCCCGCATTGGTGCATCGAGGTACCGTCGCTTGCAAAGCACCAGCACGCCACGAGATTGCAATCTTATGCTGATCAAAGTCGCCGGCAACGGCAGTTCTATGACGACCAAACTATCAGTTCGCTCTCCAATCTGAGAACCAACAGATATCAGGCAGCGGCGGCCACAGCGTCCTTTTTCTTGTTCTTCTTGTCATCGACCAGCTCGATATTGTCTTCCGGAACGTCCTTGTATTTCTCGAGGATGAATTCTTTGATCTCCTCGCTAACATCGCCCTGGACTACAATCTCCTCGCCACCTGATGCGACCTTGGTCACAGAAGACCCAGTGGCAAACTTTTTGCCAAAGTCCTTGGCAACCTGTTGCCCGCGAGGCTGACGTTAGCATTGGGGCAACTTTATCTGGCGGAAATTAAGGAGGAAGCAGTGGTGCGCAAGAATATCTTTCACCTTTTTCAACTCGAGACCGAAAGACTCAAGACCCGACACGGAGGTGACGAACTTGCGCTTGTTACGCTCAATCCTCTTGACGGTGACGACGCTCGTCCTCATCTTGTCGGCGTGCTTGGCCTCGGCGGCCTCGGCCTTGGCAGCCTTCTTCCTGGCGTCCTTCTCGGCGCGTTGTTGTGCCTCGACGGAGAGGGCTGCGGTGGCGGCCTGGAGGGCCTCGGGCGACCAGATCCTGGCGTAGAGGTCCGGGTGATTCTTCTCCAGCCAGTCCTGGCACTTTTTGACGGTGCCGCCGTACTCGCAGTACTGAAATTTCGGGGGGGTTCATGTTAGATCGGGATGCATTTTGGTTTGCTAGGGGGTCTTCGATGTATTGGATTTTGCGCACCTCTGGCGGCAATGAGCACACTATTCCGGGAGAACACAACGCTGTCAGCTCTATATGAGGAAGTACAGTTGCGTTTATTGATTGGAAGATTCACAGACCTCCGCAATATGTTACGACGCGACTTTGAGGTTCGCTGGGCCCAGCTTCCGGTTGCTCTGCGTCGGCCATTTTGGGGATAGGGACGGCTGTTTAGGTGGGATAACTAAATCCAGCTTGGGGGTGGGTATTCGCAGTGAACAATAACAAGGAGCAACAAACGACACGCAAGAAATTGAGAACTTGTATAGTTTAACCAAGTTTCTTACAAGACAAGCTGACTTGCACCGTCGTCGTCTATGTGGTCCGTTCAATTTGGAGGCCGTTTGTATGTAGGGACGTGATGAAGGTAGCTTGCCCAGTACAAAAAGTGCCCCTCCATTGAAACGCATCATACCTCATCCCACCTACGTAAAGCGCGTCGCGGGGTTCGCGAGGCCAGGGTAGCCAGGGTAGGTAGGTAGGCGGGAAGATGGAGGGGAAGCAAAGTAGAGCTTCACGCGGTGGGCGGGGCGGGGGCGTTCATTTCAGCCTCTGGAAAGTGGCTGTTTTCTCCATGGGGCTTTGATTGCGGCGAGCTTAGGCCCCTTTTGGGTGACGCAACAGCCCAGTCATTGACAGCTCTGGCGACTGCAGGCAAGTGTCGGGCATATGTCTGCGATTTATCAATTCGGGATGGCAATTGGAAAGCAATCTTCCCGAAGCTTGATAAGTAGGTAGTACCGTTCACATCGAGCTCGTTGACGCCAAAGAAGACGCCAATTGAGGTAATTGAACTCTTGACGCATTTAAACACCGAGAAAACTTTTTGTTTTGTTTTGCTCCCTTGCCAGATTCGGAGTCGTGTGATGCTCTTGGCGTGACAGCCAATCTGCTGAGCTCAACCAAACAAGGGAACAATCGACAAGGCCGATAACGGAGGACGACCGGGGCCATCCTCGTCGCCCCAAAACATGGAATTTTAGGGATGAAGATGGGAATCTTGGATGAAGTGTTCTGTGGCTTTGGGTCGTTCTTCGTCCTAGTCTAGCTCTAGTCTAATATGAGCAAAGTCCCAATGGGAATAGAACACGGCCTGGGCTAATTCTAGAAAAACTGCCACTGAAGCGACCTCGGGCTACTTAGACAATACGTGAGAATGCATGGCAAAAGAAAACTGCATGGTCTTCCCAATGGACCACAACAGTGCTTGCAACAATAACCAGAAACCCAAGAAACCCAGGCCTGTCCGTCTTCATCGTCGATCGTGAAAGCACGGCGATGGAACCAGCCATCACAAACTCCACCAGCAAGAAAAACCTATTTCGTGCCTGGCCAGGTTGCCCAGCGGATGATATAGTACCTTGCCTTTCATAGCTAGACTTCTTATCTTATCGACCCTTCCGAGCCCCGGATCCACGAAACTTTTTCTTCTGTCGTCCACGCCTTGGTCCCCCGGGCGCCGTTTTTTTTTGTTTTACTCATCCTCCCGCTTTAAAGCGCTCGTCCCGTCCAAGCTCACTCACCCCAGAGTGAACATCCTATTTCTTGTCAAGGCCTTTGGGGGGTCACTTTTGGGCAAAGACAGTCGTGGAAAACATCGATTGACTTTTCTCCCACGCCAATTTCCCCATTGGCCCTCATCACAAACACCGCCAAGTTACATAGCTAGTTTGCTGGTTGCAATCGCAATATGGCTACCAGACTCGCGGGCCGAGCTCCGGCTCTGCTCCGCTCAGCCCAGCGGGCTGCCTTTGCCCCCAAGCCCGTGTCGCACCCATTGGCCGCTCGCTCCTTCACTCACGCCGCCTCCCGACCGGCGCTAAGGACGACGGCTACTGCCACACAGTCCAAGCTGGTGCCGAAGCGGCTGTTCACCGCAACCGCCGCCGCCCTGGCCCAGCCTGCCCCGGACGCCGACTCATACCTCCGCAACCTGCCCAGCTCAGTGCTCAAGCAAAATGCCACCGACATTAAGAAGGTCCTCGTTGTTGGCAGTGGCGGTCTTGCCATTGGCCAGGCTGGAGAGTTTGACTATTCTGGTTCGTGGCTCCGTCACCTACCTCCCCGACCATAGCTCTGAGTCATACCCATCAGTCACAGTGGCAGTCATTTACCCAACAGCTAACAGAGACCCTGCCTCTGCACAGGATCCCAAGCTCTCAAGGCCCTCAAGGAGGCTGGCATTGCCTCTGTTCTCCTCAACCCGAACATCGCTACCATCCAGACCAACCACTCCCTCGCCGACGAGGTCTACTACCTGCCCGTGACCGCCGAGTACTGCGCGTACGTCTTTGAGCGCGAGCGTCCCGATGGCATCTTCCTTGCCTACGGCGGCCAGACCGCCCTCAACCTGGGTGTCGAGCTGGAGAGGAAGGGCATCCTCGCAAAGTATGGCGTCAAGGTCCTGGGTACCAGCGTCGCCACGCTCGAGCTCAGTGAGGACCGTGATCTGTTCGCCAGGGCTCTGGACGAGATCAAAATCCCCATTGCCAAGTCGATTGCCGTCAACTCGGTCGACGAGGCGCTGGATGCGGCCGAGAAGGTCGGGTACCCGATCATTGTCCGTGCGGCGTATGCTCTGGGTGGCCTGGGCAGTGGATTCGCGAACAACAGGGAAGAGGTAAGGAGATCCGAAGCGAAGCTGTTTTTTCTGTGTATGAGGTGAAGCTAAGACCCGCCCAGCTACAACAAATGGCCGCCCGAAGCTTGACGCTCTCGCCCCAAATCCTTGTCGAGAAGAGTATGCATACGCCAGAGAAGCCAGTTGAGCTTATCCGAGTGCCTGCTCGGTCACTAAACTCTACCAAAGTCAATCAGATTGCTAACATCTTGTAGGCTTGAAGGGCTGGAAGGAGGTTGAGTACGAGGTTGTGCGTGATGCAGAGAACAACTGCATCACGGTCTGCAGTATGTGTGCAACTCAGGGGCTCTCCTTGATCGAGAATGATCTGCTAACTCGCGCAAAACTCAGACATGGAGAACTTTGACCCCTTGGGCATTCACACAGGTGACTCAATTGTCGTTGCGCCCTCGCAAACACTCTCTGACGAGGAGTACCACATGCGTAAGTCACAGCCCCGCAACATCTGCAAAATGTAGGAATCCTAACAGACATATCCAGTTCGATCCGCTGCTATCAAGATTGTCCGTCACCTTGGAGTTGTTGGAGAGTGCAATGTTCAATATGCGCTGCAGCCCGATGGACTTGACTACCGTGTCATTGAGGTCAACGCCCGTCTCTCCCGATCTTCGGCGCTTGCCTCCAAAGCTACCGGTTACCCTCTCGCCTACACCGCGGCCAAGATTGGTCTCGGAAACGCGCTTCCCACGCTTCCCAACGCTGTCACAAAGACCACCACGGCCAATTTCGAGCCGTCGCTGGACTATGTGGTTGTTAAGCAGCCTCGCTGGGATCTGTCCAAGTTCCAGCACGTGTCCAGGGCTATCGGATCGTCCATGAAGTCTGTTGGCGAGGTCATGGCTATTGGCAGGACCTTTGAGGAGGCTATCCAGAAGGCGATCCGAATGGTTGACCCCAGGTTCCCCGGATGGTACAACCCCAACAAGAATGCCGAGAAGTTTGACAATCTCGACGAGGAGCTGAAGAACCCAAGCGACCGTCGCTGGTTGGCTGTTGGGCAGGCAATGCTGCACAAGGGATACACCGTTGACCAGGTCCACGAGCTATCCAAGATCGACCGGTGGTTCCTTCACAAACTTCAGAACATTGTGGACTGCGCAAGGGTGCTCGAGTCAGCTGGCTCTTTGGATGCCTTGAGGAAAGACAAGATTCTCAAAGCCAAGCAGCTGGGCTTTTCCGACCACCAGATCGCTCTGGCCCTGAACGTGGGAGGGGCCAAGGTTAACGAGATCGAGGTCCGGGCTCACCGCAAGAAGCTCGGTGTTACGCCCTTTGTCAAAAGGATCGACACTCTGGCCGCCGAGTTCCCTGCGTCCACCAACTACCTTTACACCACATACAACGCCTCAACCAACGATGTAACCTTTGAGGACAAGGGCACAGTCATTCTGGGCAGTGGAGTCTACCGTATCGGTAGCTCTGTTGAGTTCGACTGGTGTGCTGTGTCAGCCACCAAGGGCATCCGCAGCCAAGGAGAGAAGACAGTCATGATAAACTACAACCCCGAGACATACTCGACCGACTTTGACGTCGCCGATAGGCTCTACTTTGAGGAGCTGAGCTATGAGAGGACGATGGATATCTACGAGCTCGAAGGTGCCAAGGCCGCTGTTGTCGGTTTTGGTGGCCAGCTGCCGCAGAACATTGCTCTGAAGCTCCAGGAGGTCGGCAAGGCCAAGATCCTGGGCACGAACCCCCAGGATATCGACAAGGCCGAGGACAGGAAGAAGTTTTCCGAGATACTGGACAGCATTGGCGTGGACCAGCCAGAGTGGGCTGAGCTCAAGTCGGTCGATGAGGCCAGGGCTTTTGCCGATAAGGTCAGCTATCCCGTCCTCGTCCGACCTAGCTACGTTCTCTCCGGTGCCGCCATGACGGTCATCCGAAGCCCCGAGGAGCTCGCCGAGAAGCTTGAGGCTGCCGCCTCGGTAAGCCCCGAGCATCCCGTCGTTATAAGCAAGTTCATTGAGGGTGCTGCCGAGATCGACGTCGACGGTGTTGCCCACCAGGGGAAGCTCCTGGTGCACGCTGTATCCGAGCACGTCGAGCAGGCCGGTGTTCACTCTGGCGACGCCACCCTAGTGCTGCCGCCCCAGAAGCTCGACGAGCAGACCATGGAGAGGGTCAAGGACATCGCACAGAAGGTGGCCAAGGCGTGGAACATCACCGGCCCCTTCAACATGCAGATCATCAAGGCCGACCAGCCGGGCGAGGAGCCCAAGCTGCGCGTCATTGAGTGCAACCTCCGTGCTTCTCGGTCATTCCCCTTCGTGTCCAAGGTCCTCGGCGTCAACTTTGTTGACGTCGCCACCAAGGCTCTTATTGGCAAAGATGTGCCCGAGCCTGTCGACCTGATGAAGGTCAAGCGCGACTACGTCGCTACCAAGGTTCCCCAGTTCAGCTGGACTCGTCTGGCAGGCGCCGACCCCTTCCTGGGGGTCGAAATGTCTTCCACCGGCGAGATGGCCTGCTTCGGCAAGGACCTTGTCGACGCCTACTGGGCGTCGATGCAGTCGACCATGAACTTCCGCGTCCCCGAGCCCGGTGAGGGTATCCTCCTCGGTGGCCAGACCGACAGGGACTGGCTCACGACGGTCGTCGACTGGATCAGCCCGCTAGGATACAAGTTCTACGCTGCCGGGGATGACGTCAAGGAGTTCATCGAGCGGACCTCCAAGGGCAACGTGGCTGTCGAGAAGATCACGCTGCCGGAGGACAAGGTTAAGCTTCGCAAGGCTTTCCAGGACCACAACATCAAGGGTGTCTTCAACTTGGCGCTGACCAGGGCCAAGACCACCGAGGATGTTGATTATATTATGCGTAAGCTTTCACCGATATATAGAGTTGCAACTCAAAAGGCGACCTTTGACTAACATAATGTACCCGACGTCTAGGACGAAACGCTGTCGACTTTGGCATCCCCCTATTCATGGAGCCGCAAACGGCCATGCTCTTCGCCGAGTGCATGAGCAAGAAGCTGCCCAGGCAGGATGGCATCCCCACCGAGGTGCGCAGGTGGTCAGAATTTATTGGCGGCAAGCCTTTGTAAATAAAAAAAATAAAATAAAGCGGTTCTTTGGTGAGCGCAGTGTCTGGGGAAGGGGGTCTAGAGCATAAAAAAGGCTTAAGGGGTCTTTTTGGTGTAGATTCTCCTAGTTTTGCCTGCTCGCTGGGTTTTCTCTTTTTTTTGTTAAATCATTCTATGCTGTGGTGTTGTTGGCGAACATCTTTTTTGTCAATATCTTTGGATTGTTCTCATTTCAGTTTGAGTTGATAATCTTGTGGCTTTTTGATTATGGTGTGCATCTTGGGATATGTATCCTCGCCTATTTTTACCGTCATTATGAGTGCTGTCGCATTTAAATGTGTGGTATTATCTCCTCCGGACAACCGGCTTTGGAAAGAGTAAAGCATAACAAACTACATGTGAGATGAAGATTTTGAGTGTTGTACAGGTATAAATTAGATGAGTATATGATTCCCTGTACGAAGTACGCTTGACATTTTTAGTGCAAGCTGAGGATGTGATGATGTGATGACGTGCTTGGTGCGGCGAATGCTCGGCACAGTCGAATATATAAGTAGTAAACGGGATCCGTCCTCCCGTGTTGTTGGTTTGATCAAAGAGGACTCGGGCTTCCATGTTCATGATGTTACAAATCGGCATGCTCGTGATTTTGATTTTCCTCCGCGGCGACCTCGACATCACCGAGGCTGACGTCGCCTCGTCTCCGCAGCGCGACAAAGTAGGCCTCTTTAGACTCCTGAAGGCATTGTTTCACGTCATCAATACCCCCTTTCACAACAGTGGCTACAGGCA